>JAQPPZ010007001.1:0-10829 GCA_028583015.1 Wollemia nobilis
GGGCCTGATTTCGGCACCAATCCACTTGGGATGGGTCCTGTTGGTCCAAAATCTGCCACAGGAAAGGATTTTACAAGTGCACCCTAGACCTGGCCAACATTGAAAGGCTGGAAGCAAGAAATGGCTTCCAGACCAATCTCCAGAGTGGGCTGGTTCCCTTCACTATTCTAAACTTGGTTAAGATAAGGGTTACTGGAAAGAAATTGAAAAGGTTACAGAAAGAAATGGGAAATATGGCCACAGGCCGAAGTGATGAGATCAGAAAATAGCAGCAGGAAACTTCAAGTGCAGCAACAGCAAGCAATAAAAGTCACTAACTTAACTCTCGCACGATGCATACAGAAAATCCTCCAAAATCACATTCCAGGAATTTATACTCTTACGGCAATATTCAAATCCAATATGTAGAATTTAAATGTAACAGCCATGAAGACATACAAATGCTATTAGAAATGCAACACGAACAGAAAGGAAATCACCAATGCAACCGCTTGAAAAGTTAGAAGCCAATCCTTTATTCCTGCAAATGAACTTCCAGTCTCTAGCAGAGAATTTTCCAACCCTTTCAAATGAAGCTTACATTGGTTTTTATAGAGGTCCGTCCTCTTTGCAGCATTAAATATTTGCCACCATCCTTCTCGTGATCTACAATATGTGACGAAAATTAAGCACAAGATCCCCTCAATTGCAGCCTCGAGGAAACAAAAATTAAATACAATTAGACATCAACGGTCTCCTACATTAAATCGGTCTCTGAACATGTGCATGAAAACCGTTGAATTAATCCACGAAGATCGGCCTCGAACGCATGAAATCTGCAATTTTGGTGGCCTGGGCGCTTCTCCAACCTTGACCGCTTTGGAAATCCACATTACATTAAATTCGGGTCAGCATTAAATCCTTGGAAATCGAGAAAAACCCCTCGGGCCATTCATACTGCACTTGGCGGGAAACTGCGCAGGTCGCGAAAACGCGACGGGTCACGAAATCGTGACATATTCTGACTCCGTACGCTTTGACCACCTTTGACCCGCGAAAACGGAACATGTAGCGATATCGCTACATGTTTCGGGCACTTTGTACGGTCTTGTGAAGGGGCCGCGAAAATGATACAACCTTTTTCTTTGCAAGACCTTTTCAAAAATGCAGCGCAGCGCTGCCATTTTACTCCTTAGACTTTCTCTGCACCTATCATGCAGCGCATCGCTGCAATATTTGTACTTAGTCTTTTTGCAACCAACAGCATTGCGAAAATACTACAACCTTTACCTTCGACTTCCTTTCAACAAATTGCCCCGTGCAAATGAAACGTGGTAATCTTAGAAACAAAACATCTTGTGACTGTGGAACTTGCAGCGCGTCGCTGTCACTTTTGTTTAGACTCCCTTTGTGACCGACGATCCGTGACTTTGCAACATTGCAGCGCATCGCTGCAACCTTTTAGCTCTCAAGCCTTTGAACCGCCCTTGTCGCGAAAATGCTACGTGTAGCGCGTCGCTGCAACTTTCCCATGGCTTCCACTTCTTAACAAACATGCAGCGAATCGCTGCAGCTTTTAACCTTGAGTCTTCGAAGCCAAACACCGCGCGAAAATGAGACGTCGGCGCATCGCTGCAATGTTAACTTTGTGTCTTCGGCAGAACTTTTTGTCGCGATTTCGTGACATTTTGTCGCTCTCACTCCTTTGCTTTTTTCAAACCGCGAAAACAGAACACGTCGCGATATCGCGACAGTTCTCTTTGGCTGCATGCGTTGACCGCGTTGACCGTGATTTCGCGACATGTCAGCGAATCGCTGCAGCTTCTGGACTTAGTCATGTTTTGCTCATTTTTTCTCCTTTTTGCTCCAAAACTGCATCAAAGCCTGTTAAAAAAAACGTTGGATTTGCAACAACATAAACATTAGGCTTCAATCAATGAAAATCAATGTGGCAAAAATGCCAACATTCTTGGCGGCTCGCGGGGTATACAGCTCGCTGTATGCAAGAATCCAGGCCTGAATCCATTGGGCACAGAGTCATAAAAACTTAAAGTCAGGTGCCGAGATACATTGCAATGGACTGCTGCAAAACTTCTCTGCTGCTAAAGAGCTGGAACTGGAAGAACCTGCATAGAAATGGTTATGAAATAAATGGAGTGGGATGGATAGTGGAGTGAGCTCTTGCGATTGCGCAAGCAGTGACTGCAATGGAATGATGATAATAATGAAATGATGGAGTGAGCAAGTGATGTAGTAGAACAACAACAGAATGCTGCTGTACTGCCATCTAAAATGGAAATGAAATGAAAATGAATGAACTGATGAATGGAAACGAATATATGAAGACTGTGGAATGAAAATAAACTAGATTGTAAGTAAATGCAGTAATGACAAAACTCAGAGGACAGGGATGAGAAGGAACGGGAAAAGACAGAAAAGGGGAAAGAAACAACAGCTGTGGCTTACTCTTTTTACTACTGCAGAAGAAAAAGAAGAAGAAAGAAAACGATGAAGAAAGGAAAGAAAGGAAATGGGGAAGGGAAAAGAAGAATTTTCTGATAACCACTAACTACTGGGAAAGGAAAAGACAAAAGAAAGACAAACCCCTACGGCTCGCAAGCAACAAGAACCAAGGTGACAGAATAAAAAGTAAAACAACATATATATATTTGTTTCTTTTCTTTTCTTTTTTTTTTTTTATATATATATACAAACTCATACTGAAATATTGGTTCAAGAAGTATAGGCTTTCAGATGAAAGCCATTTACTGAGATCGAAAGTGGGCTGCCATCCATGTCTTCCAGGTAGAACGAATTTGCTGCACCTGTGCTAGTAATGCGGAAGGGACCCTCCCAGAAAGCATCAAATTTCTTATGATTGCCAGGCTTAGCCTTATTCTCATTCCACTTCAACACCAAATCGCCTGTTTTGAATGGACGAGCTGCAGAATGCTTATAAAACCACTTCGAAATATCCTGTGTGTGTTTGGCAAATTCATCATATGCTTTTGAACGTTGCTCCTCTAACTCCAATAACTGTGCTATTCGCAGATCCAAGGAACTCAGGTCTGTCTCATCGTCCTGGAAAGACTGCAACTGCTGTAACACTGGTAATTCAAGATGAACCGGCAACCTTGCTTCTTTCCCATAGACTAGGGCATAAGGTGAGGTTTTAATGGACTTCTTGGCTGAAATCCTGTCTGCCCATAAAGCCTGATTCAATAACAGGTGCCATGATCTCTTGTTTTCTCCCAAAGACCTCTTCAAAATCCGGAGCAAATTTTTGTTCGTTGACTCCGCCAAGCCATTTCCTTGTGGATAATAATTGGAAGATGTCTTAAGGAAAATGCCATATTTGTTAGCAAACTCAGCCAGTTCAGCTCCAATGAATGGAGTTCCATTATCTGTGATGATGGCATCAGGGATGCCAAAGCGCGTAATTAGACCCTCAACAAATGATATCACCACAGTCTGATTGGCCACCTTTGTGGGAATAGCTTCAGACCACCTTGTGAAATAGTCTGTAGCTGTTAAAATGTATCTATGACCAGCTGAGGAATTGGGATCAATGATTCCAATAAAATCCAATCCCCACTGCTGAAAGGGTGTTTCAACCTGAACTGGATGCAAAGGCAGTGCTGCATTCCTTACTCTTCCTGCATATCGCTGACACTTATCACAGGCTTGTGCAATTCTGAAAGAGTCTGAAAATAGGGTCGGCCAGTAATAACCAGCTCGAATTATCTTCAAGGCCATCGGTCTTCCTGCAGAATGTCCTCCTGAGAGACCCGAATGAAACTCTTCCAAGAGCCTAGCCTTGTCTGCTTCTTTAACACATTTCAAAAGAACACCATCAATGTTTTTAAAAAATAAACCATCTGGTAACAAAACATATCGCAGAGCCTGCAAACGAAATCTTCTCCTCTGAGAAGCATTCAACTGTGAAGGACATCTTCCAATTGTGAAGTAATCAATAAGGTCTTCTGTCCAATCCTTTTCTTGAATTAAGAAATTCATTAAATTATCATCACCAGCAAGAGCTTCTACCCGATCTTCCTCTATACCAGATGCTGCCATTTTTGCCAATTGCTGGCACAGAGCTTTACCACGCACTAGCTTAGTCGGGTGAATTTCTACATCAAATTCTTGGATCTTGGTGACCCAGCCAGCACGTTTATCACCCAGCTCTCCTTGAAGAATGAAATTTCTAACATCTGGATGAATCACATAAACAATTGTTCTGCTCTGAGATATAAAATGTTTGAACTTCTTCAGGGATTTCATAACTGCATATACCTATTTTTCGATAAAATTGTACTTGGCTTCATGAGGTAGAATGACCTGACTAAGGAAGGCAATGGGCCTTTCGTTCCCATCATCTCCTTTTTGTGTCAAAACCGTAGCATAACTGTCATCCTCTCCAACTGCATATAATATGAAATCCTTGGAATAGTCAGGATTAATTAGGACAGGGGCCTGCGCTATTCTTTCCTTGATCTCCTGAAATGCTTCCTTTCTTCGAGCTGTCCATTGGAAAACTGCATCTTTCTTCAACAATTCGGTCATTGGTTTAACAACCTGGGCAAAGTCAGCAATGAACTTCCTTATGAAGTTAATCTGTCCAAAGAAAGACTGAAGTTCCTTCTTGTTTGCAGGCAGTGACAATTTTTTCAAAGCTTCAACTCGGCCTGGATCTATTGCTAACCCATCTTCTGAAATCACATGGCCCAGAAGCTTACCTTCTTTCACTGCAAACACAGACTTTTTTGGATTAATAGAGATCCCAAATTCCCTGCATTTTTCAAAAATCTGCCTCAGGTGAGAGCAGTGATCTTCTCGTTTATGAGAAAATACTGTCATGTCATCAAGATATATCACAATGATCTTGTTCAACAATTCCTTGAATGCAATGTCCATGGCTCTTTGGAAGGTAGCCCCAGCGTTTGATAGTCCGAAAGGCATTCGCTGATAAGCAAAAGTGCCCCACTTTGTGGTGAATGTTGTCTTATACTGATCTTCATCCTTCACCCAGATCTGGTTATATCCAAAAAATCCATCCAGCAAAGAAAAACGCTGAGCTCCAGCCACAACATGCAGTATTTGATCTATACGTGGCAGAGGATAATGATCCTTTAATGAGACACGGTTTAAATTTCTGAAATCAACGCACAATCGAATATCTCCATTCTTCTTCCGAACTGGGACAAGATTGGCAACCCAGGTTGAGTGCTTAACTGGATAAATGATTTTAGCTTGAAGCATCTTTACAAGCTCAGCCCTCATCAACATCTCAATCTTTGGATTAACAGGTCGCTGTTTTTGTCGAAAAGGACGGACTCCCTCCTCCAATTCAATTGTATGCTGCACAATCTGTTTGTTGTAGCCCTTTAAATCTTCATAGCTCCAAGCTACAATATCAGAAAACTCCTCACATAACTGCCTGATCTCCTGCAGTTCCTCTGGGGTTGAGTCAGTTCCAACCTTGATCACTTTGTTAGGCTGAAGCTCTAACTCCATATACTCTTTCTTATCAACCTCTATTCGATATCTAGAGGATCGATCATGCTGGTCGAACAAACTCTCCAGAGTTATGAGACCCTTTGGAATATGGTTGTTCCGTAATTGAATAAGACCCTCTGCTTCTTCATCCTCCAAAGTTCTCCCTTCGACAGTGGCAGTTTCATGAATCAAGAAATTGACAATTTGCTCATCATTTTCAAAGACCTGCCAGAAAGTTTCTTTGTCTGGCACACTGGGCCTGTATACCATTCTAACTGTCTTGGGTTTGTTCACAACTTGTTCAACAGGGGAAAAATTAGCTCCAAGAGATGCTAACAGGTCTGCATGTTTATTCATCTCTCTGGAAACAGCTTGAATATTTAAAGCAGTGAAAAATTCAAACAAATCCCAAACCTGGTTTCGATATGCTTTCAGGTAATGCTGCTTTGAAATGCATCTATTCGTGATCTGATTTACCACAAGCTCGGAATCACCAAAAATCTTGAGCTGTTCAATTCCTAACTTCCTTGCTTTCTTCAAACCCAAACACAATGCTTCATATTCAGCAGCATTATTTGTGCAACTCCATGTAAGCCGATAAGAATAAGTTCTTTGGACACCAGAAGGAGAAATTAACACGATACCTGCCCCTGCACCGTTCTTGCATCTAGCACCATCGAAATATAACTGCCATAATTGATTTGTAGCATCATTCTGATCAGCGGAGTTAGACAATTCCTGCCTTGTTTCACTCTCAGGTTTTTGAATGGCATAACAACCAATCTCTGTCTCCATCATGGCATTGAAGTTAAGCATAGAAAACTGATCATCCAACTGAAGATTATTTAAAACTTCACTCATTAAAATAGAATCTTCAGTTTCTTCAGTAAGCATGTGGACAGACTGCATGTCTTTTCCTGCGTCCTCCAACTTCTCAATGTGAAAAGGGGAAGGCTTTTCATTTTGTATCCTGAGACGTCTACCCTTAAAAGGAATTTCTAGATGGGAATAATCTAGTGCCAAATAACCCCCTAATTTTGCAGTAAACTCCCTGGATAGACACATACTAAAGTAGGGCTCTAAATCTACCACAACGATTTCTTGAATGACAGTGATCTGGGGCATAGTATGCAGGACAATTGGTACATCTTTAATGACACCTACTATTTTAACAGGAGTACCATCCAATTGCAGGACTCCAGGACTACTCCGGGTATACTCCATTCCCATTGCTTCACAGACTCCCTTGGGCATTACAGTGGTTGCGGCTCCAGAATCAATCATACAATTATGTACAATCCAACCTTCTATTTGCAATGACAAGTAAAATGGAGGTGGTCTGTTCTTACCAGTAGCAGAGGTGGTTAAGGACTGAGCATAAACTGTCTGGGTAGGACCTTTTTCATTCTCCTTGATAGATTTTAATGACTCCTGTAATAAGTCTACTTGACCGGGTAATTGCAAAGCGTCATAGAGGCTTACCTTAGCAGGGGTCTTCTTAAGTTCTTCAACTATGTTATATGAAACTGCAGCAAGGTCTTTCTTCTCAGCAGGTTGTTCAAATCTGGTACGATATTGCTGTGTAGCTTCCACCCTTAGTCTCTTTGTCAGTGATGGATACTTCAACTTTTCACGAGCTTGCTCCTCTGCTTCTGATCTTGCTGGTGCAGCTGCAGCCTTTTCTTGAACTCTGTTAAAAGCTGGATCTTTTGACAAAACAGGTGCATCAGACTTTGGAACTGGCACAGGAGCTTTCACTGGCTTTTTCATATCAGTCGACACTTTCAAAGGTTGTAAGTCAACAGGATCAACAGTCACGGGCTTCTTTCCAGTTCTTGTCAGAACTGAAACTCGTTCTTCAACTGGAGATATTAAACTATGCCCAGCTTCTGAGATCATATTAACCTGTCCACCTGAAGAGCTGGCAGCCAATGTCTGCACATAATTCAGGTGAACCATACATGTATCCTCTCCATGAGGGTCATTACAGGTCGAGCACCAATATACTCCGTCTGCATGGGCTGCTTCTTCATTTACTAGAGCAGTCAAGCCTTTTTCAGGTGCTTTGCTTGTGGAGGCAGCTTGATCTCTAGTAATTTGAGGAGGTTGAAATCTCCTTGGCTGGAAATCTCTTTCGGCTTGCTTCCTCTCAATGAGTGTGATCTTATTTCCCATAGCCCTAATGGCCGAGTTGGCAGACTTAACCTCTTGCAATAATGTTGTATATGGATCAGGGTTTGCAGGTGCAGGAGGTGCTGGTAAGGGCAAAGGAGCTGGTGGTGCTGGCAAAGCTGGAAATGCAGTGGAAACGGGAGATGGTTGAATGCTAGGTGCAGGAAGCGGTAAAGGAGCTAAAGCAGGCAACTGAGAAACTGGGACAGGTGCAACCTGAGGTGCTTTAGAACTCCATGATGGTGTGGGATACATAGCTGGCATGGGCTGTGGTTGTGAACCGTATAAATATTGAGGCAAATCTGGAATGAGAGGCATAGTTACCTTTGGAGGAAGTCTCCCTACAGCAACCAGATCTGCTTCTGCTTTAATTGCTTGTTCAAACAACTCTGGAAACGTTGTCACATTGGACTGCCGAACAGCCCAGCCAATATCTGAGTGGAACGCTCTGAGATAATAAAGTGCAGCCAATTCATCAGCAGGCCGAATACCATCAGGAATTCTGTGCCAAGTTCTGGTAAATCGGACATTAAAATCAGGTATTTCTTCCTGTGGATGTCTCTGTATGACAGTGAACTGATTCAATAATGAGAAAGGGTCAGCCTGTTCATGAAAATGTTTAACTAGCAAATCACCAAATTGATCCCATGATGTTATGGTGCCTGGAGGCAGCGTTCGGTACCAAAACAACAGTTTACCTCTCAAAGAACATACTAACAACTTCACCATTACATCTTCATCGGTGATATCATGGATGGCCGCTAAGGAAGCAACATCATTAATGTGCTCATATGCGGTTTTACCAGTCCCATCGTAAGTCGGTAAAGCCTTCAGTGCAGCCTGAGGAACTGGGTTCTGAGCCTGCAAGTTCAAGGCTCCAGAGCTATTCCATGCCAAAAAATTTTTGGGTGGAGGATATTGTGCCATTGGAACTAGTGGATATGGCTGGGAAAATGGAACACTAGCAACAACACCAGGGTTTTGTACAACAGAAGATGGAAGGGATGAGGAAACCAACCTGGAATGCTCACCACTTCTCGAACTATCAAGCTCAAAAAACTGAACCAGATCACCAATTTTCTTGGACTGTGATCTCGTGATCATGAATAATTTTTGAGTTCGGCAGAGTCACCAAATGCTCTAATTTTACAGTCTGAAGGCGAACATTAAACCTCCGACAGTATGAGTTCTTTTAGAGACAGAAGAAATCTGTCCCACCGGGCGTGCCAAAAATTGTTGGTCCAAAATCTGCCACAGGAAAGGATTTTACAAGTGCACCCTAGACCTGGCCAACATTGAAAGGCTGGAAGCAAGAAATGGCTTCCAGACCAATCTCCAGAGTGGGCTGGTTCCCTTCACTATTCTAAACTTGGTTAAGATAAGGGTTACTGGAAAGAAATTGAAAAGGTTACAGAAAGAAATGGGAAATATGGCCACAGGCCGAAGTGATGAGATCAGAAAATAGCAGCAGGAAACTTCAAGTGCGACAACAGCAAGCAATAAAAGTCACTAACTTAACTCTCGCACGATGCATACAGAAAATCCTCCAAAATCACATTCCAAGAATTTATACTCTTACGGCAATATTCAAATCCAATATGTAGAATTTAAATGTAACAGCCATGAAGACATACAAATGCTATTAGAAATGCAACACGAACAGAAAGGAAATCACCAATGCAACCGCTTGAAAAGTTAGAAGCCAATCCTTTATTCCTGCAGTGAACTTCCAGTCTCTAGCAGAGAATTTTCCAACCCTTTCAAATGAAGCTTACATTGGTTTTTATAGAGGTCCGTCCTCTTTGCAGCATTAAATATTTGCCACCATCCTTCTCGTGATCTACAATATGTGACGGAAATTAAGCACAAGATCCCCTCAATTGCAGCCTCGAGGAAACAAAAATTAAATACAATTAGACATCAACGGTCTCCTACATTAAATCGGTCTCTGAACATGTGCATGAAAACCGTTGAATTAATCCACGAAGATCGGCCTCGAACGCATGAAATCTGCAATTTTGGTGGCCTGGGCGCTTCTCCAACCTTGACCGCTTTGGAAATCCACATTACATTAAATTCGGGTCAGCATTAAATCCTTGGAAATCGAGAAAAACCCCTCGGGCCATTCATACTGCACTTGGCGGGAAACTGCGCAGGTCGCGAAAACGCGACGGGTCACGAAATCGTGACATATTCTGACTCCGTACGCTTTGACCACCTTTGACCCGCGAAAACGGAACATGTAGCGATATCGCTACATGTTTCGGGCACTTTGTACGGTCTTGTGAAGGGGCCGCGAAAATGATACAACCTTTTTCTTTGCAAGACCTTTTCAAAAATGCAGCGTAGCGCTGCCATTTTACTCCTTAGACTTTCTCTGCACCTATCATGCAGCGCATCGCTGCAATATTTGTACTTAGTCTTTTTTGCAACCAACAGCATTGCGAAAATACTACAACCTTTACCTTCGACTTCCTTTCAACAAATTGCCCCGTGCAAATGAAACGTGGTAATCTTAGAAACAAAACATCTTGTGACTGTGGAACTTGCAGCGCGTCGCTGTCACTTTTGTTTAGACTCCCTTTGTGACCGACGATCCGTGACTTTGCAACATTGCAGCGCATCGCTGCAACCTTTTAGCTCTCAAGCCTTTGAACCGCCCTTGTCACGAAAATGCTACGTGTAGCGCGTCGCTGCAACTTTCCCATGGCTTCCACTTCTTAACAAACATGCAGCGAATCGCTGCAGCTTTTAACCTTGAGTCTTCGAAGCCAAACACCGCGCGAAAATGAGACGTCGACGCATCGCTGCAATGTTAACTTTGTGTCTTCGGCAGAACTTTTTGTCGTGATTTCGCGACATTTTGTCGCTCTCACTCCTTTGCTTTTTTCAAACCGCGAAAACAGAACACGTCGCGATATCGCGACAGTTCTCTTTGGCTGCATGCGTTGACCGCGTTGACCGCGATTTCGTGACATGTCAGCGAATCGCTGCAGTTTCTGGACTTAGTCATGTTTTGCTCATTTTTTCTCCTTTTTGCTCCAAAACTGCATCAAAGCCTGTAAAAAAAAACGTTGGATTTGCAACAACATAAACATTAGGCTTCAATCAATGAAAATCAATGTGGCAAAAATGCCAACAGGTCCAAAACCTCTTGTGGGGTATTGTTGGAAAATTTT
>JAQPPZ010007002.1:0-10480 GCA_028583015.1 Wollemia nobilis
TATAACAACCCAAGTTCTGCCCACTTGGTTGTCCAAACACCCCAAGTCTACCCACTTGGTTGTCCAACATCAGAGAATTTAGTAAGAGAAAATTTTTCTTTATTTTAATTTGTTTTTGTTTTATTTTCTAGTATGAGCATGTTAGTTTCATCTTCATGAGTGCCATCCCGCTGCAGTCGGAATCCTCATGAGACTGAGATTGGCCAGATCCCATGTAGTTGCCCATTTTGAACTTCACTCTCCTCCCGAGTTCCTAAGTTCAGGCAGGGGGTTTCTTATCCTTTAGCACCCATATCACCTAGAGGTGTGACACATACTTTCCCCATGTCTTGACATGATCTCATGTGCTTATTCCATGTAAGACGTAGCACATACATGCTCGAGCTAGACGATCATCCTTATCCCATAGAGCATCGTCTAGGGTCTTACCAATTCCCTGGTAACCACCCAATGTTTTGTGTTGATTAACCAACACGATGTCCCATACCATCGTGCTATCAGGTTTACCTAGTCAAGCACAATTCACCACTCATCACTAGTAGGGTTAACCTAGAAGAGATGCCCATACAACCCTTCATGACCTCCCATTTTTATCTTTTTCTATCATAAGTATAGTTAGAGCCTTGAATTTGTAATGGTTGCCTGCCCGCAAGTACCATTACTAATACTCAAGCAAGATTGTCTCACCCACAATCTTGTAATAAATTCAATGTAATGATGGTTGCCTTCCCGCAAGCATCATTTACAAATGATTTACTAGATTGTCCCTCCCACAATCTTTAAATAGTTTCAAGGTTGTCCTACCCTCAACCTTGGGTTGCGAAACATGATTGCCACCTCCACAATCTTAAGTTTTCTTATCTTATAGTTTTCCTAGGCATTGTTCAATGGTTTACTATTGAATGTAGTTTTGATATTATTCAAAAGACTTGATAGGTTGCCTAAAGACTTGCCCATTTTTCTTCCCCCTCAATCATTTGACTACCCCAAATATTTATAGCAAAAACTATAAGAAAAAGATGCTATCGCAACATCACATTTAGAGCTAAAGTATTACTCTTTTGCTGAGATAAATTAAAATAGTAACCTTAATATTTCCATTACTAAAAAGTAAAAGCTTTGCTATAACTTGTGTTCATAAGTCTCTGCCATCTCATTATTCTCTAGAGAATTTATATATCAAATAATGAGCTAAATTAACCAATTTGCAAGATTAAGTAAAATGGCATCTTCATGTTATGCATAACTCTAATATTTAATTTAAATATAAAATCAAAATATGGTATTTCACTGCTACACTATACATTTCCACTTCAGCAGCCAAACAAGAATTTTTCACTCCACCATACGTAGTCATTATATGGATCAGTTTTAAGCATTTTCATTACACCCAATACCTTATGGATCTAAGTTCAGTTGAAATATGTTTACCAAATCAAGTTTAATACATCCACAGTTTATGTCTCATTTTCTGGACTTCTATTGTAATGTATATAATCTCTGCATCATTCTATTTTAAGGTCAAAACAGTCTCATTGAGGCTAATAGTTTCCTAAGAATTTTTCTCAATGATTTTCAATGCAGCATTTTCAAACATAGATTCAGTTTGCGTCTCTTTCCAATCCTAATATTTGTTCATAAGTATTTACCACGTTTCTATGTTTATTATATTGCCTAGCTGCGGTTTTCTTCTGCTGTCATGAGTCTTTTCTAATGCATGTCATGTTTAAAACATACACTCTCAGCTACTATATTACTCTTATTCCGGTAAGTACTTTTCAGGTGAAACGTTTTCTAGATTTCCAAATGATAACCAGCGGAGAAGAGAAAAAAATCTTATTACATACAGTCACGGTTTCAAGAAACAGTTTTCGGGTTTCCATTACATAGAGTCACATCCTCCGAAAACTAACACAACCATTGCATGATTTTCAAGGCATCATAAATCCCTATCCATAGCCACGGTTATACTTGACAGTGTACATCATCTACATTTTCAATAACCAAAACGTTTGCTTAGCATTTAGGAACATGCACTATACAAATCATAGAATATTTAAAATTGATATTGCTTCAATCCAAAATCAGACCATACATTCAATAGATATATTCACAAATGGTTCACAAAAGGAAATGTAACACTCTTCCTGGAATGCATGTAAAATCTTCCATGTTAAAGAGAGTAACGTCTGCACTATCTCTTTTCCTTTTTTTAAGAATTAAACAAGTCTATTATAAGTATCATTCCAGTTCCTGTGTTGTTGAGTATTACATATAAATTAACTCTACATAGGAATTGCACCTACGGCATTCAGAGTTCTCCTTTCTCGAACAAGTAATAGTTTTCAAAAACGTTTCAAATGACTTGTTCCTTGAATTGAAAATTCATTCCTCAGCTCCAGAGCATAGATTTTTCATCCAACAACATAAATGAAAGTACAACATTGAACCATCAATCTCCAATTTGCACTCGCAAGTTTTCGGTGATAGTTCAGGGGTCAGAGCGGTCAAGCTAAATTGATATGCAGCTACTCCTAGCATGCATGCATTTTTTTTAACATCATTCCACACATCATACAACAATTCAAAGCAAAGCCTTCATTACACTATGGCCTTCAAACCCGCACACAGATATTGTTGTCATATTTCCTTTTTACAACATGCAGAAGAAAATTACATTATTAACAAACATTCTATGCAATCACTAATGCTTTCCTTTTTCCAAAGCATCCAAATGCATGCGTCTCAATTTATCCCATGCATGCACTAAATTCTTCGAATTTACTTCAATCTTTCACAAAGCATGGAGAAGAACACAACAAACATAATACAAATATTGCCACACATGCACATACTTATTTTCTTCCTTTCTCTCCCCATTACCAACAAGCATTTACCATTTTGGACGCAGAACAGAGCATTCATTTTGCTTTTACCAGCAAACATAAAACCAAATCAAGTGCAACACAGAACACACACATTTTGTTTAAGCATTCAATCATCATTAATCCTAATTTTTGCCAGAACGTCTTACTGATTATCGCAGACTGATCTCTTTGTTTTTCCAAAGTCCTCAGCTCGCCGCTGCTTCTTCTTCTCTTGTCGAATACCCAAAAAACCAGACTTTGCTGCCCCCTTCTCCCATTATCCATACAAAAAAAATATCCTCCCTCTCCTTCCTACGGGTTTGCACCTTGTTCGTTGAGATTCCCTCTTGCCAAAACATGCCAATTGCCAAGTGTTTCCCTTCCATCCACGTCCAACAAACAAGACCTGCTAATCATTCTCGCAGTTGCCGACCCTTAACCTTTTATGTATTTTATTATTATTATTTTATTTACAATGCCCAAAACCAAAAACTCCGATGCCTATAGTTTCATTTTTATATATATTTTCTAAACAAAAATATAAGTAATCATAATATTTGGCGTCCCTTGCTCCAAAGCAATATTTATATATATTTTTATTGCCATTGTCTTTTTATTATATATATATATATATATATATATATATATATATATATATATATATATATATATATATATATATATATATATATAATATATATATATATATATATATATTTTAAATAAATAAATACCACCTAATGCTATGCATTATTACATTTTTATCAATTATTTTTCCTAACCTCTCTATTTATTTCCACATTCTGGTCTTAACATAAAATAACCATATCACCATTCCATTTTTATTTCTTATTCAAAACCAAGGCTCCCATGCATTTTAGCATCTTCATCACCAAACAAATGTCACAATTTGAAAACAACAAACATTCCTACGAATGCAACTACATGTTATGCAACTACATGGACCATTGGTGAATGCATTGCCTATAGGGTTCTTTGCCCCTATCAACCGGTGAATACACCACCGCTCATCATTTCCATAACTTACCTTGCACTGAAAAATCCTGCTGTCCATCGAGAAGTCACCCTTCTTTTGCATCATCTTCTCCAACAACAAAACCTGTCCTCTGCATCCACAAATACATTAGCAGTATCTCATCCTTGCAGATAAATTAGGTATAGTAGAGTTTTGGAGGGTCATTACATACTCCCCCCTAATATTAAATACAATCCTTGTATTTACATTCCCATTGATACAATAGAAAGAAATAATATAGACATGAATAATAGAAAACCGTTACAATGCATCATTGAATTTACTTTTTCCAAAATTGAATCATGTAGCAATAATATCAAGCATACACATCACCCAAATATACTTATCATACTTCACAAACCAAGATATGATAATATCATTGTTTAAACAAGATAGAACCATGCCATGGAGATAACACTATTCAAACACTAAAACAAAAATAAGAACTGTCTTTTCATGATGGCCACATCTTCCCACGTGGCACTATTTTTAGAAAACGGGTCCCATTGGACCTTGCATTGTTCAATAGTCTGCTTTCCCAATTGTTTTGTGTAGTAACAAAGAATCTTAACAGGTCGCACTTCAATGCGTAGGGGATCGTCCATCTGCAAATGTTCAACATTCCAAACATGCAAAGGATTGGGAACATATTTCTTAAGGGACACATGGAAAATATCATGAATTTTTGACAAATTTGGTGGCAAGTCCAATTTGTAGGCTATTAGGTTTAATTTTTCAACAATTTCAAAAGGCCCTACAAATCGTGGACTAAGCTTAGAGGATTTAATTGAACTATTGGTGGGGTTAACTCTTAGGAATACTTTGTCTCCCATAGTGAATTCCCTAGGTGTTCTCTTAAGATCTACATAACGCTTTTATCTATTTGAGGATTCTTTGAGCCTTTGGAAAATTTCATTAAGATGGTCTTCCATTTCCCTGACCATATCCAACTCGATCATCACCTGATACTCCATATTACTCTATGTTAGTGGTATTCTGCACCTCCTCCCATTCAAATCCTTGAATGGAGCCATACGTAGGGAAGTATGGTAACTATTATTGTAAGAAAATTCTACCAAAAAAGATAATCTTCCCACTTTATCTGGTGATCCATACAGTACATACAAAGCCTATCCTCTAAGACTTGATTCACCCTTTCTATTTTCCATCTATCTCAGGATGATAAGCAGTACTAATGTTGAGATTTTTTCCCCATGCCTGATGCAATGTCTGCCAAAAGTCAAATGTAAATTGAGAATCCCTGTCCGATATAATTGTTTCAGGAAAGCCATGTAACTATATCACTTCCCTAGAAAATTTTTGGGCTACAGTGGGAGCTCCATATTTAATATTTCTAGGGAAAAAATGTGCAACTTTGGTCAATTTATCCACTACCACCAAGATGGCATCATGCTGAAAATGATTTTTAAGTAGCCCAACAATAAAATACATAGTCACAACTTGCCACTTGTATTGAGTAATATCATGCAAAAAGAAACATCCAGTTGGATGTAAGTGTTATGCCTTCATTTTTTGGTATTCTAAACATCTAGCCACAAATTCAGCAATGTCCCTTTTCATTCCTAGCTAATAATATTCCTTTTTCAAATTCTCATACATATTTACATAGCCTGGATGCACGGAATATGGAGCACTGTGTGCTTATTGAAGTATCACATTTCTTAGATCCAAATCATTAGGTACTACTATCCTATTTTTAAACAGTAAAGTATCTTCTCATATTCTAAATTCTTTGGCTTTATTAGATCCTTGCTGAACCATTTCTCGATACTTTTGAGAGTATTCATCTAAAATTTGCAGTTTTTTTATTTGATCAACTATAGCAGATTGACATTGGGACATCACATTGATATGTCAAATTCTACTTATATCATATGCTAATTTATTTTCTTTTCCCATTATATTCTATATCAAAATCATATTCTACCAAAAATTCTATTCAGCATCTTTGTCTAGCATTAAACATTGGTTGAGTAAAAATATATTTTAAACTCTGATGATCTGTTCTACGCTCAAAAGGTTTACCAAGTAGGTAGTGTCACCACATTTTCAGGGCATGTACTACAACAGCCAACTCTAAATCATGTGTGGCATAATTTATTTTATATTTCTTAAATTTTTTAGACTCATAGGCAACAACTCCATTCTCTTGCATGATTACTCCTAATCCTTCCAACGAGGCATTAGTACATACTACAAATAGTCATGTGGGATCTATTATTCTAAGAATGGGTGTTGATGTTAACTTCTCTTTAAGAGATTTGAAGACCTCTTCACACCGTTCCATCCATTTATTAGCTTTTCTTTTTCTTTGGAGATTAGTTATTGGATAAGCTATCTTAGAAAAATTATGTATAAATCTGCAATAATATCCAGCCATCTCCATAAAACTTCACACTTTAGAAATATTTTTTGGAGCAGGCCAATCAACAATAGCCTCAATTTTCTTTGGATCAATAGCCACCCCTTCAGCAGATATTACATGATCCAAATACTGAACTTGGGTTGCATAAAACTCACACTTAGATAGTTTTCCATATAATTAGTTCTTTCTAAGTATTTCAATTACAGTTCTCATATGAAAATCATGCTCTTCTTTTCTCTTGGAGTATATCATAATATCATCCAGGAATACCAACACAAACCGATCTAGTTGTTCACGAAACACACTATTCATCAAATTCATAAAAGTTGTGGGTGCATTGGTCAATCCAAAAGGCAAAACTGTAAATTCATAGTGGTCATATATAGTTCGAAAAGCAGTTTTATAAGTATCTTCTTCCTATATTCTTAATTGATGATATCCATATCTAAGGTCAATTTTGGAGAAAATTGTGGCTCCTTTTAGTTGATAAAATAAATCATCTGTTCTGGGTAAAGATTATTTATTCTTTACAATCATCTTGTTTAACATCCTGTAGTCAATACATAACCTCAAAGTTCCAACATTTTTTTATGAACAAGACTGGTGCACACTACGGTGAAACACTAGGTTTAATGTGTCATTTTTCTAGGAGTTCTTACAACTGAGTCTTAAGTTCTTGCAACTCTATTGTTGTCATTTTATATGGTGCATGAGCTATAGGAGTTGCTCCACGTAAAATTTCTATAGTAAAATCAAACTCCGTTTGAGGTGGAAGACCTGATAAATCCTTAGGAAAGACATCCTAAAAATCATTCAACATCAGATACATTTGAAAAGGACTTGCTCCAGACTCATTTTCCTCCTTTTTATTAAGTTTGACCGTAAAAATTCTACTACCCTTTCTCAGTACTATTTTAACTTGCATTACTATCAAAATATGTGGTTCCACTGATTCATGTCCACAACAAATCTGTATCCTTTTCTTGGTGTCATCAGTAAATTCCATCCATATTTACTTGAAATTTAACAATGTTGTATGCGCCTTGAGCCATTCAACACCTAAAATTATGTCAAAGGCATGCAATGGAGCTATATATAAATGCCATTGGGTTTTTCCTTGAGGTAATATTATTTTAGGATCAAATAAACATTGATAGAAAGTATAGGTTTGCCTAGACCCATACTCAATTTTCCACCCATTATCCATAAATCCAGGTTTTTCTGGTATGTCCCTTAAAATATTTGATGAAATAAAACTATCAGTTGCTCTAGATTCAACTAAAATGCTAACATGTCTATCATAAATTCTACCTTTTAACAAGAAATGTGTTGCTTGACCATTGAGTTTGGAATTACCTATTGCTGCATAAATTTTATGAGCAGGTTTCGCAGTGTCCTTTCTCTTATCATCTCACATTGGACATTTATCAACATAATGAGGTTCTTGACAAATCCAGCAACCAGTTCACGGTGCCCTCTCTTTCTTATTCTCCTCATTATTTTCTTGAGTACCAGTTTTGGGTACATTAGCTCTTTGATTATATTTATCCCTAAAATTTCTCTAGCCACTCTAATAGTTTGAATTTTACCTGTTTTCTTGGTTCCTATTCTTATTCCTATCAAACTTGTTTTGATTTCCATTTCCACAGTTCTTTGTCCAATTCATGTCCCCTTTTTTTGGACCCACATTATTATTTTTTTTCGAGGATTGTTGATAATATGTTTTCTTGACTTTAATGTTATCCTCCTCCTGTCGGGCCAGGTCATAAGCAGCAACTAAAGTAGCAGGTTTCAACATAAGAATTAGGTGTCCAATTTTTGGATGTAACCCTAGGAGAAATTTTTAAATTTTGATCTCATTCCTCTGCTCATACTCAGGCATGTATTTGAGCAATTGCACAAATCGCTGGTAGTACTCAATTACTATCATATTCTCCTAAGTTAATCTTAAAAATTTTGTAGTCCTTTCAAGGTAAAATTGCGGTGTTAAGAACCTATATTTGAATGCTAATACAAAAGTATCCCAAGAACATCAGCAGCCTCCACATTGTGATTTTTTCTATAAGTATCCCACCAATCAGCGACATCTCCAATCAAACGGAATATTGCCCAAGAAGTTTTTAATTTAGAAGATAAGTTTCTAACCATAAAATAAGCTTCCACGCATTTTAACCTTCTCTTAGCCTCTTCCCCATCACATTTACCATAAAATTTGTATATATCGAGCCTTCACATATCCTTATCCAACTCAAAACTTACTTGTTTCCTTCTTGGGTTAATAGTTATCTCATCCTCAAATATTACCATTTCCTTATCTGTAGATAAATTTTCAATTATTTTCTATTGATGGGAAATAATTTCTTATTGTTGAGCTAGCTGATATTTTTGCTACTCCATATGTTCCATCATTTGAGCATTTTGTTGTGCCATGTGTTTAGCCATTTTAGCATTTTGCTGCTCCATTTGTTCTTTATGTTGGCTCATTTTCTCTCGCAATAGCTGCATCATCTGGATCATTTTATCCTCTTTATTAACCGGTTCTTTTTCCTTCCACTTTTCTTGAGGATGTTCTACGTTTTCCTCTGATGCCCCGAGTCTCATAACTTTTTGAACAACTCTTCTGGGATTTTTTATCATCCCTTCCTACTGATCCACTGTAGTTATTTTCGAGGAACTAGCCTTTTTTCCAGTTGCCATTTCCTGTTTAGCAAATCGAGGAGCCTAGTTAAATTTTCAATTTTTAGGTGAACACATTAGCAACATAAATTAAATTAATTATAGGTTTTCTAAATTTATGTTGCCCTAAAAATTTTCAACCTTGGTTCTGATACCAAATGTAACAACCCAAGTTCTGCCCACTTGGTTGTCCAAACATCCCAAGTCTACCCACTTGGTTGTCCAATGTCAAAGAATTCAGAAAGAGAAAAAATTTCTTTATTTTAATTTATTTTTCCTTTATTTTCTAGTATGATCAAATTAGTTTCATCTTCATGAGTGCCATCTCACTATAGTCAGAATACTCATGAGACTGAGATTGGCCAGATTCCATGTAGTTGTCCATTTTGAACTTCACTCTCATCTTGAGTTCCTAAGTTCAGGCATGGTGTTTCTTATCCTCTAGGGCCCATATCACCTAGAGGTGTGATGCATACTTTCCCCATGTATTGACATGATCTCATGTGCTTATTCCATGTAATATGTAGTGCATACATGCTTGAGCTAGACGATTATCCTTATCCCAAAAAGCATCATCTAGGGTCTTACCAATTTCTTAGTAACCACCCGTTGTTTTATGATGATTAACCAACATGATGTCGCATACCACCATGGTATCGGGTTTACCTAGTCAAGCACAATTCACCACTCATCACTAGCAGGGTTAACCTAGAAGATATACTCATACAACCCTTCATGACCTCCTGGTATGACCTTTTTCCATCAGACGTATAGTTAGAGCCCTAAATTTGTAATGGTTGACTGCTTGCAAGTACCATTACTAATACTCAAGCAAGATTGTCTCACCCATATTATTGTCATAAATTCAATGTAATGATGGGTGTCTTCTCGCAAGCATCATTTACAAATGATTTACTAGATTGTCCCTCCCATAATATTTAAATAGTTTCAAGGTTGTCCTACCCTCAACCTTGGTTTGCGAAACATCATTGCCACTTCCACAATCTTAAGTTTTCTTATCTTATAGTTTTCCTAGGTATTTTTCAATGGTTTACTATTGAATTTAGTTTTGATATTATTCAAAAGACTTGATAGGTTGCCTAAAGACTCCTCATTTTTTCATTTGACTACCCCAAATGTTTATAGCAAAAACTATAAGAAAAATGCTATCGCAACATCATATTTAGAGCTAAAGAATTACTCTTTTGTTGAGATAAATTAAAATAGTAACCTTGATATTTCCATTACTAAAAAGTAAAAGCTTTGCTATAACTTGCGTTCATAAGTCTCTACCATCTCATTATTCTCTAGAGAATTTATATATCAAATAATGAGCCAAATTAACCAATTTGTAAGCTTAAGTAAAATGGCATCTTCATGTTATGCATAACTCTAATATTTAATTTAAATATAAAATCAAAATATGTTATTTACTGCTACATTATACATTTTCGCTTCAGCAGCCAAACAAGAATTTTTCACTCCACCATACGTAGTCATTATATGGATCAGTTT
>JAQPPZ010007003.1:0-12102 GCA_028583015.1 Wollemia nobilis
GGGGAGATTGTTGGCAATTTTGGGTACCTTGGGTACATTGCCTTTGCTCAAGTGTAGATGTTGTCATTGATGTCAAGAAGTTCTTGAAGCAATTTGATTTGATGTCAAGGAATTTTTTTTGTTGAAGGTTATTCAGAGCAGGATCAAGTGAGTTCCAAGAAGTGTCCTTAGTGGCCCATTTGCAAAAGTTCACAGAAAGAGACAAGTAAGAAAAAGTATGCAATTCGCTGAAAAATATCGCGATTTCGTGACATGTTTGAGGAGAGAGAAAGTCCTGGCAAAACTGTCACGATTTCACGACATGTTTGAGGAGAGAGAAAGTGCTGGCAAAACTGTCACGATTTCGCGACATGTTTGAGGAGAGAGAAAGTTCTGGCAAAACTGTCGCGATTTCGCGACATGTTGGCAGAGAAGGAGAGCAAGATGGAAAGTGTCACGATTTCGCGACATGTCGCATTTTCGCGACTCGAAAAGTGCAGGAAGGCAGAGAAGGAAAAGTGTCATGATTTCGCGACACATTGCCAGGAAAGTTGTACGGACGAAAAAGTGTCACGATTTCGTGACATAATGCAGAAAAGAGAGTCCGTAGTGTGAACTGTCGTGATTTCGTGACAAGTTAGAAGAGAGAGAAAGTTACATGAAAAATGTCACGATTTCATGACATGCTGCAGAGGTCGAGGTGAGGACTGTCGTGATTTCGTGACATGCTGAAAAGCTCGAAGTGAGAACTATCACGATTTCATGACATGCAGCAAAGGGAAGAGTCTGAAATGAGAAGCGTCGTGATTTCACGATAGGCTACAAAGAAGTTGTACGGATGCAGAAAGTGTCACGATTTCGTGACAGGTTGAAGAGAAAGCTTGCGAATGCAGAAAGTGTCACGATTTCGTGACAGGCGTTGAGATGGCGAGATTCGGTTGGAGAAAGTGTCACGATTTCATGATAGAAACTAAAGCAAGTCTTCCATAAGGAAGTGTCGCATGATTTCATGATAGAAGAAAAGGAAGTCTATGAAGACGAAAGTGTCACGATTTTATGACATGTTCCATTTTTGCTAGTGCAAGCCGAGAAAAGGTTGAGAAAGTGAGAAGGGTCACGATTTCGTGATAGGAGTGAAGATGACGTCGAAAGGTAGAATGTCGTGATTTCACGACAAAAGCAGAGAAGAAGGCCATGAAGTCTAAAGTGTCACGATTTCGTGATAGAAGAGAAGATGACGTCAATAGAAGCAGAAAGTGTCGTGATATCGTGACAAAAGCCATAAGGTAGTGTACAGTTGCAAAAGATGTCGTGATATCGTGACATGTTGTAGTTTCACGATAGAAGCTACAAAAGAGTTATAGAGTTAAATTTGAGCTGACAAAGTTAAATCTGGGCCGACAAAGATTAGGGTTTGTAGTCGACGTTGTTTAGGGTTTGCAACCGACGTTGTTTAGGGTTGTGCAGCCGACTAGGATCAAAGTTTTAATCTTGAAAGTTTTAGTATAAAAGGAGGGTTGTTTGAAGAGTAATAGTAATCGATCGAAGTGTGCGTTCGAAGTGTGACTATTGAAGATAGAGTGCGGGGAGAAGTTCGATCATCGAGAAGCAGAGTGCAATGATGATGTCAAGTGCATTCCATCAGTTTCTAAGTGAGAGAGATTGCAAGGAAGTAGAGTGCATGAAGATCATGCTGCTATGATTGCGTAGAGGTGCATAAGTTGATGTTTGATCGAGTGCTGCTTGTGATTGCACAGAGGTGCAATTTTGAGGACATTTGTGCCAGATCGAAGGACTATGTTTGGTGCAGAACGAGAGGAAGAGGAAGAGGACATTTGTGCTAGACCGAAGGACTATGTTTGGTGCAAATTCGAGGACCAGCTTTGGAGGTGAAAGAGTTGAGGACAGAGGTCTCCAGCCAGAGCAGGGAAGACAGGTGTCTTCTATGGATAGAGTTCCACTTGCTAAGGGCAGAGGAGGTAGAGGTCTTCTAGAGGATCACCAGCCAGAGCAGAGCTAGGGGATTGGTGTCTCCTTTGGGTTGGTGCCCATAAACATTGTAATCGGGAAAGGTTTTCCCAGAATTTGAGTTGATAAAATTTAGTGAGAAATTTTATCCGTGGAGTAGCCCGCTTTGGGTGAACCACGTAAATTGTTGTGTCTCTTTTGTGGATGGTGTTTTGTGCATTGCTTTGATTACTATTTTTAATACTTGCTATCTATACACTGCATAATACTGATTTGAAAGTTGTTTTGAAGGAAAAAGTTAAAAGTGGTCTTATACTGTTCACCCCCCCTCTCAGTATAAGCTTGTGTTCTTCAATTGGTATCAGAGCGGGTTCCTTCGAAAAGGTTTAACAGCTTGAAGGAAGAACTGGTTAAGAACACAATGGATTATTCAAGTGGCAATGCAGCACCTATTCTTGATGGATCAGATTTTGGTCTGTGGAGTGCAAGAATGAAGGTTTATCTAATGGCACTTGGTAATGAGGTTTGGGAAGTGATTGAAGATGGGTACACTATTCCTGAAAATGGTCCTTATACTAAAGAAGATAGGCTCCTACATCACAGCAATTCAAAAGCAATGAATGCAATCCTGAAGGGTTTACAGAAGGCAGATCTTACCAAGGTGATTCACTGCAAGACAACTAGTGAAATGTGGAAACAACTGCAAGTGGTTCACACAGGTGATGTAAATGTCCGAAAGGCCAAGTTGAGACACTTCAAAGGTATGTTTGAACAACTCAAGATGAATGATGATGAAAATATTAGTGACTACATGCTTCGTATGGATGAGGTTGTTAACTCCATGAAAGACTTAGGTCTTGAGCTTGCTGAAAATGATGTTTGTGATAAGATTTTAAGATCTCTTCCTAATAGATTTAGTGAAAAGATTTTTGCTATTGAGGAAGCTAAAGATTTAGATAAGTTGAAAAAGGATGAGCTCCATAGTATTCTTGCAGCATTTGAGCTGAGAACTCAAGTGAAAGTTGATGTCAAGAAAGAGGCAACTTTCAAAGCTACCAAGAAATCAAAGGGCAAACAGATTCAAGAGAGTGATGAGTCTTCTAGTGATGAAGAGGCATATTACAGCAAGAAAGGCAAGTTCTCTAGAAAGCACAAAAGCATGAAAAATATAAGATGTTTCAACTGTGGAAAGTTTGGTCATTATGCTACTGACTGTACTATTTCCAAGAATGAAAGTGATGAAGATATACAGGATTCTAAGAGCAAGGATTCTGAAAAGCACAAGTATTACAGAAAGAACAAAGATGAGCACAACAATCAAGGAAAGAGGTATTCACACAAGAACAAGAAGAGTTTCTACCTAGACAAAGCAAGTAAGTGTTCTAGCAGTGATAGTGAAAGCTCTTCAAGTGATGAGGAAAATGAGATGTTGTTCATATCAGAAAAAAGAGGAAGAACCGAAACATAGATTCATTATTATGAAATGTCTTAGATGTGGAAATTTTGGTCACCTTGAGGATGATTGTACAAATAATGATTTGGTTTCCAGTATGTATAAGGATGCTTCAGAAAACTATCAAGAAGATGCTTGTATGGTTTTTGAAAAAGGTAGCACCTCTAGTGATAAGAAATCTGGAAAAGGCCTTGAGGATTCTGAAAGCAAACAAATAGAGGATCTTGAAAGTGAACTTAATAATGCTCTTAGTGTTTTGAAAAAGGAAAGAAAGAAGAATGATAGACTCAAGGATAAGTTAGATGAATGTTGTATGGAGAGAGATGATCTTATAGAAAGTCTTGACTTCTCTATGGCTAAGACACAAGAACTCAAGGATGAGTTAGAGTCTAAGGTTCTTGAGTATAATGAGTTGGAACAGAAAATGGCTTCTTTGGAAGTGGAAACTAAAGAGTACAAGGATAAGTTGTACAGGTTTCAAGATAGCTCCAAAAGGGTTAAGTCTCTCATCAAAGGTCAAAGAAAACCAATAGATAAAACAGGTCTCGGTTTTGTTGAGCCGCACAAGGAACAGGTTGGGGAATCTAGTAAGAGATTTCAAAAGGAAGAGAGTTCTGATGAAGAAAGTACTTCAGAGCAAGAGTCCATGAGTGATAGATGCGCACAAACAGAAAACAAAATTCTGAATGCGAAGAAGAAGTTTACCGGACCTAGAAGGTCATTTACAGGAAAGTTTAATGGCAGATGTTTTGCGTGTCACAGGTTTGGCCACATGGCTTCGCATTGCATGACTCAAGTAAGGAAGGTAAATGACAGTTTCAGGGGCCGTAATTTCTTTCAAGGGTATTGCTACTCTTGTAAATAGTTTGGGCATAAGGCAATCTTCTGCATGACTAATTACAGGAACACGGTTAGTCATAACAGGCGGATTCAAAGAACAGGTATGCCGAACAGAAATAACAGTGTTACTTGTTATAAGTGCAACAATGACGGTCACACAGCTAGACAGTGTAGAGCTGATCTTCCAAGGTACAAGAATAGGAATAGTGGTATGAACAGGTCCAAGGATCAAGGCATGAACAAGAATAGGGATGAGAACAAGAATGAGAGGAACAGGAATAGGAATACGGGCAAAAAGTTCAAGAAAAGGCTCGGGCAAGGAAATTATAGACACTGATGATGATCAGTGCCTAATGGGAGTTTTACTCCCACCCCAATTTTAATCACCTCATGAGGAGGTGGGGGAGGGACTAAGCTAAGAGGCTCATTCTTAGTCCCGAGCCCCAAAGGTGACCCTTTGCCATTGATGACAAAGGGGGAGAGATATGAGTAAGGGGGAGAGATATGAGTAAGGGGGAGAGCTTCAATGTGAAGAGGAGAGCTTCAAGTCAGGGGGAGCAAAACTTCAAAGGTAGATTCTCAAGTTGTTGGCACAATTGGTTTTAGTTTTGGCTCTTAAGATGTGTTTCAGTAAAGGTTTGCCATCAATGACAAAGGGGGAGATTGTTGGCAATTTTGGGTACCTTGGGTACATTGCCTTTGCTCAAGTGTAGAAGTTGTCATTGATGTCAAGAAGTTCTTGAAGGAATTTGATTTGATGTCAAAGAATTTGTTTTGATGAAGGTTAGAGCTTGACAGTGTTCGAAGAAAGTAAGTTGGAAAAGTGTCGCGATATCGTGACATGTCGCATTTTCAGACTTAGGTAGGAGAGAGAAAGTTTAGAAAAAGTGTCGTGATATCGTGACATGTATTTTTGACTTAGGAGGAGAGAGAAAGTGTTTGAAAAACTGTCATGATTTCGCGACATGTTGGAAGAGAGAGAAAGTGCTGGCAAAACTGTCACGATTTCGTGACATGTTGGAGGAGAGAGAAGAAGCTGGCAAAACTGTCACGATTTCGTGACATGTTGGCAGAGAAGGAGAGCAAGATGGAAAGTGTCACGATTTCACGACATGTCGCATTTTTGCGACTCAAAAAGTGCAGGAAGGCAGAGAAGGAAAAGTGTCACGATTTCGCGACACATTGCAAGGAAAGTTGTACGGACGAAAAAGTGTCACGATTTCACGACATAATGCAGAAGAGAGAGTCCGTAGTGTGAACTATCATGATTTCATGACAAGTTTGAAGAGAGAGAAAGTAACATGAAAAATGTCATGATTTCATGACATGCTGCAGAGGTCGAGGTGAGGACTATCACGATTTCGTGACATGCTGAAAAGCTCGAAGTGAGAACTGTCATGATTTCGTGACATGCAACAAAGGGAAGAGTTTGAAATGAGAAGCGTCGCGATTTTGTGATAGGCTACAAAGAAGTTGTACGGATGCAGAAAGTGTCATGATTTCATGACAGGATGAAGAGAAAGCGTGCGGATGCAGAAAGTGTCACGATTTCATGACAGGAAAAAGATAGCTGACGAATGCGAAAGTGTCATGATTTCATGACGGGAGAAAAGATAGTCGACGAAGAAGTGTCATGATTTCATGACAGAAATTGAAAGCAAGTCTTCCATAAGTGAAGTGTCATGATTTCATGACAGAAGCAGAGAGGAAGGCTATGAAGACAAAAGTGTCATGATTTCGTGACATGTTTCATTTTCGCTAGTGCAAGCCGAGAAAAGGTTGAGAAAGCGAGAAGGGTCACGATTTCATGATAGGAGTGAAGATGACGTCAGCAAAGGCAGTAATGTCATGATTTCATGACAAAAGCAGAGAAGAAGGCCATGAAGTCAGAAAGGTCATGATTTCATGACAGAAGAGAAGATGACGTCAATAGAAGCAGAGAGTGTCGCGATATCACGACAAAAGACATAAGGTAGTGTACGGTTGCAAAAGATGTCACGATATCGCGACATGTTGTAGTTTCGTGGTAGAAGCTACAAAAGAGTTGCAGAGTTAAATTTGAGCCGACAAAGTTAAATCTAGGCCGACGAAGATTAGGGTTTGCAACCGACGTTGTTTAGGGTTGTGCAGCCGACTAGGATCAAAGTTTTAATCTTGAAAGTTTGAGTATAAGAAGAGGGCTGTTTGAAGAGAAATAGTATCGATCGAAGTGTGCGTTCGAAGTGCGACTTTCGTAGATAGAGTGCGGGGAGAAGTTCGATCGTCGAGAAGTAGAGTGCAAATTGATTATAGTGTACAGAATGCATTCCATCGAATCTTCTAAGTGAAAGAGATTGCAAGAAGTAGAGTGCACGAAGATCATGCTGTTGTGATTGTGTAGAGGTGCATAAGTTGATGTTTGATCAAGTGCTGTTGTGATTGCGTAGAGGTGCAATTTCGAGGACATTTGTGCCAGATCGAAGGACTATGTTTGGTGCAGAACAGAGGAAGAGAATGAGGACATTTGTGCTGAACCGAAGGACTATGTTTAGTGCAAATTCGAGGACCAGCTTTGGAGGTGAAAGAGTTGAGGACAGAGGTCTCCAGCCAGAGCAGGGAAGACAGGTGTCTTCTATGGATAGAGTTCCACTTGCTAAGGGCAGAGGAGGTAGAGGTCTTCTAGAGGATCACCAGCCAAAGTAGAGCTAGGGGATTGGTGTCTCCTTTGGGTTGGTGCCCATAAATATTGTAATCGGGAAAGGTTTCCTAGAATTTGAGTTGATAAAATTTAGTGAAAAATTTTATCCGTGGAGTAGCCCGCATTGGTTGAACCACGTAAATTGTTGTGTCTCTATTGTGGATGGTGTTTTGTGCATTGCTTTGATTACTTGTTTTTAATACTGCTATCTATACACTGCATAATATTGATTTGAAAGTTATTTGAAGGAAAAAGTTAAAAGTGGTCTTATACTGTTCACCCCCCTCTCTAGTATAAGCTTGTGTTCTTCAATTGGTATCAGAGTGGGTTCCTTCGAAAAGGTTTAACAGCTTGAAGGAAGAACTGGTTAAGAACACAATGGATTATTCAAGTGGCAATGCAACACCTATTCTTGATGGATCAGATTTTGGTCTGTGGAGTGCAAGAATGAAGGTTTATCTAATGGCACTTGGTAATGAGGTTTGGGAAGTGATTGAAGACGGGTACACTATTCCTAAAAATGGTCCTTATACTAAAGAAGATAGGCTCCTACATCACAACAATTCAAAAGCTATGAATGCAATCCTGAAAGGCTTACAGAAAGCAGATCTTACCAAGGTGATTCACTGCAAGACAGCTAGTGAAATGTGGAAACAGCTGCAGGTGGTTCACACAGGTGATGTAAATGTCCGAAAGGCCAAGTTGAGACACTTCAAAGGTATGTTTGAACAACTCAAGATGAATGATGATGAAAATATTAGTGACTACATGCTTCGTATGGATGAGGTTGTTAACTCCATGAAAGACTTAGGTCTTGAGCTTGCTGAAAATGATGTTTGTGATAAGATTTTAAGATCTCTTCCTAATAGATTTAGTGAAAAGATTTTTGCTATTGAGGAAGCTAAAGATTTAGATAAGTTGAAAAAGGATGAGCTCCATAGTATTCTTGCAACATTTGAGCTGAGAACTCAAGTGAAAGTTGATGTCAAGAAAGAGGCGACTTTCAAAGCTACCAAGAAATCAAAGGGCAAACAGATTCAAGAGAGTGATGAGTCTTCTAGTGATGAAGAGGCATATTACAACAAGAAAGGCAAGTTCTCTAGAAAGCACAAAAGCAAGAAAAATATAAGATGTTTCAATTGTGGAAAGTTTGGTCATTATGCTACTGACTGTACTATTTCCAAGAATGAAAGTGATGAAGATATACAGGATTCTAAGAGCAAGGATTCTAAAAAGCACAGGTATTACAGAAAGAACAAAGATGAGCACAACAATCAAGGAAAGAGGTATTCACACAAGAACAAGAAGAGTTTCTACCTAGACAAAGCAAGTAAGTGTTCTAGCAGTGATAGTGAAAGCTCTTCAAGTGATGAGGAAAATGAGATGTTGTTCATATCAAAAAAAGAGGAAGAACCGAAACATAGATTCATTATTATGAAATGTCTTAGATGTGGAAATTTTGGTCACCTTGAGGATGATTGTACAAATAATGATTTGGTTTCCAGTATGTATAAGGATGCTTCAGAAAACTATCAAGAAGATGCTTGTATGGTTTTTGAAAAAGGTAGCACCTCTAGTGATAAGAAATCTGGAAAAGGCCTTGAGGATTCAGAAAGCAAACAAATAAAGGATCTTGAAAGTGAACTTAATAATGCTCTTAGTGCTTTGAAAAAGGAAAGAAAGAAGAATGATAGACTCAAGGATAAGTTAGATGAATGTTGTATGGAGAGAGATGATCTTATAGAAAGTCTTGACTTCTCTATAGCTAAGACACAAGAACTCAAGGATGAGTTAGAGTCTAAGATTCTTGAGTATAATGAGTTGGAACAGAAAATGGCTTCTCTGGAAGTGGAAACTAAAGAGTACAAGGATAAGTCATACAAGTTTCAAGACAGCTCTAAAAAGGTTAAATCTCTCATCAAAGGTCAAAGAAAACCAACAGATAAAACAGGTCTCGGTTTTGTTGAGCCGCACAAGGAACAGGTTGGGGAATCTAGTAAGAGATTTCAAAAGGAAGAGAGTTATGAAGAGAGTACTTCAGATCAAGAGTCTGTGAGTGATAGATGCACAAAAACAGAAAACAAAATTTTGAATGCAAAGAAGAAGTTTATCGAACCTAGAAGGTCATTTACAGGAAAGTTTAATGGCAGATGTTTTGCGTGTCACAGGTTTGGCCACATGGCTTCGCATTGCATGACTCAAGTAAGGAAGGTAAATGACAGTTTTAGGGGCCGTAATTTCTTTCAAGGGTATTGCTACTCTTGTAAACAGTTTGGGCATAAGGCAATTTTCTGCATGACTAATTACAGGAACACGGTTAGTCATAACAGGCGGATTCAAAGAACAGGTATGCCGAACAGAAATAATAGTGTTACTTGTTATAAGTGCAACAATGACGGTCACACAACTAGATAGTGTAGAGCTGATCTTCCAAGGTACAAGAATAGGAATAGTGGTATGAACAGGTCCAAGGATCAAAGGCATGAACAGGAACAGGAACAGGAATAGTGACAAGAATAGGAACAAGAATACGGGCAAAAAGTTCAAGAAAAGGCCCGAGCAAGGAAATTATAGACACTGATGATGATCAGTGCCTAATGGGAGTTTTACTCCCACCCCAGTTTTAATCACCTCATCAGGAGGTGGGGGAGGGACTAAGCTAAGAGGCTCATTCTTAGTCCCAAGCCCCAAAGGTGACCCTTTGCCATTGATGACAAAGGGGGAGAGATATGAGTAAGGGGAGAGATATGAGTAAGGGGGAGAGCTTCAATGTGAAGAGGAGAGCTTCAAGTCAGGGGGAGCAAAACTTCAAAGGCAGATTCTCAGTTGTTAGCACAGTTGGTTTCAGTTTTGGCTCTTAAGATGTGTTTTAGTAAAGGTTTGCCATCAATGACAAAGGGGGAGATTGTTGGCAATTTTGGGTACCTTGAGTACATTGCCTTTGCTCAAGTGTAGATGTTGTCATTGATGTCAAGAAGTTCTTGAAGCAATTTGATTTGATGTCAAAGAATTTGTTTTGTTGAAGGTTCGGCATGATGAGGTTCGAAAGAAAGTAAGTTGGAAAAGTGTCACGATATCGCAAATGTCGCATTTTCAAGACTTAGAAGAGAGAGAAAGTTTTGAAAAAGTGTCATGATATTGTGACATGTGACTTATAGGAGAGAGAAAGTTTGTTGAAAAATGTCACGATTTCATGACATGTTGGAGAGAGAGAAGTGGTGAAACGTCAGATTTCGTGACATGTTGGAAGAGAGAGAAGAAGGAAAAATTGTCACGATTTCGTGACATGTTGGCAGAGAAAGAGAGCAAGATGGAAAGTGTCACGATTTCGTGACATGTCGCATTTTCATGACTCGAAAAGTGCAGGAAGGCAGAGAAGGAAAAGTGTCACGATTTCGTGACATATTGCAAGGAAAGTTGTACGGACGAAAAAGTGTCACGATTTCATGACATAATGCAGAAAAGAGAGTCCATAGTGTGAATTGTCGTGATTTCATGACAAGTTAGAAGAGAGAGAAAGTAACATGAAAAATGTCACGATTTCGTGACATGCTGCAGAGGTCGAAGTGAGGACTATCGCGATTTCGTGACATGCTAAAAAGCTCGAAGTGAGAACTGTCATGATTTCGTGACATGCAGCAAAAGGAAGAGTTTGAAATGAGAAGCGTCATGATTTCGTGACAGGCTACAAAGAAGTTGTACGAATGCAGAAAGTGTCGCGATTTCATGATAGGATGAAGAGAAAGCGTACGAATGCGAAAGTGTCATGATTTCATGACAGGAAGAGATGGCATGAGTGGAGAAAGTGTCACGATTTCAGATAGAAGAAAGCAAGTCTTCCATAAGTGAAGTGTCGCAATTTCATGACAGAAGTAGAAAGGAAGGCTATGAAGACAAAAGTGTCACGATTTCGTGACATGTTCTGTTTTTGCTAGTGCAAGCCGAGAAAAGGTTGAGAAAGCGAGAAGGGTCATGATTTCGTGACAGGAGTGAAGATGACGTCAGCAAAGGCGATAATGTCACGATTTCCAGACAAAAGAGAGAAGAAGGCCATGAAGTCAGAAAGGTCATGATTTCATGACAGAAGAGAAGATGACGTCAGTAGAAGCAGAGAGTGTCGCGATATCGCGACAAAAGACATAAGGTAGTGTACGGTTGCAAAAGATGTCGCGATATCGTGACATGTTGTAGTTTCACGATAGAAGCTACAGAAGAGTTGCAGAGTTAAATTTGAGCCGACAAAGTTAAATCTAGGCCGACGAAGATTAGGGTTTGCAGCCGACGTTGTTTAGGGTTGATTGTTTAGGGTTGTGCAGCTGACTAGGATCAAAGTTTTAATCTTGAAAGTTTTAGTATAAGAGGAGGGTTGTTTGAAGAGAAATAGTATCGATCGAAGTGTGCGTTCGAAGTGCGACTTTCGCAGATAGAGTGCGGGGAGAAGTTCGATCGTCGAGAAGCAGAGTGCAAATTCGATTGCAGTGTACAAAGTGCATTCCATCGAATCTTCTAAGTGAGAGAGATTGCAAGGAAGCAGAGTGCGCGAAGATCATGCTGCTGTGATTGTGCAGAGGTGCATAAGTTGATGTTTGATCGAGTGCTACTGTGATTGCACAGAGGTGCAAATTTGAGGACATTTGTGCCAGATCGAAGGACTGTGTTTGGTGCAGAACAGAGGAAGAGGACGAGGACATTTGTGCTGGACCGAAGGACTGTGTTTAGTGCAAATTCGAGGACCAGCTTTGGAGGTGAAAGAGTTGAGGACAGAGGTCTCCAGCCAGAGCAGGGAAGACAGGTGTCTTCTATGGATAGAGTTCCACTTGCTAAGGGCAAGAGGAGGCAGAGGTCTTCTAGAGGATCACCGACCAGAGCAGAGCTAGGGGATTGGTGTCTCCTTTGGGTTGGTGCCCATAAACTTTGTAATCGGGAAAGGTTTCCCAGAATTTGAGTTGATAAAATTTAGTGAAAGATTTTATCCGTGGAGTAGCCCGCATTGGGTGAACCACGTAAATTGTTGTGTCTCTATTGTGGATGGTGTTTTGTGCATTGCTTTGATTACTGTTTTTGATACTGCTATCTATTCACTGCATAATATTGATTTGAAAGTTTTGAAGGAAAAAGTTAAAAGTGGTCTTATACTGTTCACCCCCCCTCTCAGTATAAGCTTGTGTTCTTCACAATTTACGTG
>JAQPPZ010007004.1:0-117523 GCA_028583015.1 Wollemia nobilis
TATAGAGCCGCACACAACACACAACAAGAATGCAGAATTAACCATGCACAGACGAAATTTCAGCCAGTTTCATTAAAACAGAGGTCTCTCCTTACATACCCAAAAAAATCAATCCCCCCTCCAAAAGGTCTTTTTCTTTTTTTTTTGATACAATGCATGCGCCTCTTCTCCTCGGCCGCCACCTCCTTCTTTCTTCATTACGCAAAGTGCGGGTCCTTTTCATCATCCCAGGCCCGACTCTCTTTGGACCATCATTACTTGAATGCGAGACTCCCCATACCGCCCGCACGAATGCTTTGTCCCGCCTGCATGATGTTGCCAGGTGCATCAAAACATCATAGCTTGTAGTGGCGGTATGCCCTACAACCGCCTGTCGATCCATTGCCAAGTCAATCATTCATAAGAATGCGCCATGGTCGTTTGTAGTTGATGCCACGTGTCCTATTGCCATGCTTCCTGTAACCGCTTCATACTCTCGGGCCACCTGTAACTTCATGCCACGTGTCCCTCTGCACTGGTCCCTGCAGTCATCGGCTGGTCAATGTCGTGAGCGTCCTGTCGCGATATCGCGACGTATTTGCCCCAACACTTTCTCTCTCCTCTTTGGTCGCGATATCGCGACGTTTTGACGTTAGGCTTCTCTCTCCTCCTTGAGACCGCGATTCCGCTACACGTCGCGATATCGCGACGTCTAGGCCTTTCTTACTCGCCTTCCTCCCTTGGGCCGTGAAACCGTGACATGTCACGATTTCGTGACATCTTTTCATTCCGTACGTCCTTGGATCGAAAGTGTCACGATTTCGCGACCACTGTGCGTCCAGACCACGTTGCAACAGAAATGTCACGATTTCGCGACAGTTTGGCGTCCCGACCGTGCGTCTTCAGAAATGTCACGATTTCACGATAGTTTGGCGTCCCGACTGCGCTGCTTTAGAAATGTCACGATTTCATGACAGTTTGGCGTCCCGACCGTGCGTCTTCAGAAATGTCATGATTTCACGACAGTTTGGCGTCCCGACTGCGCTGCTTTAGAAATGTCATGATTTCGCAACAATTTGGCGTCCCGACCGTGCGTCTTCAGAAATGTCACGATTTCACGACAGTTTGGCGTCCCGACTGTGCTGCTTTAGAAATGTCACGATTTCGTGACAGTTTGGCGTCCCGACCGTGCGTCTTCAGAAATGTCGCGATTTCGCGACAGTTTGGCGTCCCGACTGTGCTTTTCAAAAATACGTCGCGATATCGCGACGGTTTGGCCCGCTGGTGCCCTTCTTCAAAAAGCGTCGCGATATCGCGACAGTTTTAGTACTTAAGAAAAAAAAATACATTTTGGGTGACGCAAGATTGCCAGCTTTGCCTCCGGATGCTCCTGCATCAGACACCCGGGGTGGGTTTGAGAAGTGACCTCACTTCTGATTTGACTGAGGTAGACCCAAACGATCAACCTCCGCCTTGGATAGCCAAGTCGCATCTTCTATGGGTCGGCCCTTCCATTTGATTAAATACTCAGAATAACTCCTGTTCTGAGTACTCCGGCCCTCACGCATATCCAGAACTTCTTCTATCTCGTCCACAACTGGGATGGCTGCTGGAATGCTCCATAACTCTGGGTTGGGTATCTCACTGCTTTCTCCTTCATGATACTCAACCAAATCTGAGATGTTAAACACGGGGGAGATGTTAAGTTCACTTGGTAACTCCACCTCGTAGGCATTACTCGAATCCCGTTTGCCAATGATTTTGCATGGCCCAAATTTCTTCATTTTGAGTTTGTTGTATGTCTTGGCGGGGAACCGTTCCTTCCACAGATGGACCATGACAGAATCTCCTACTTGGAACTCCTTAGCTCTGCGTTTTTGATCCGCCCTCGCCTTATATTGAGCATTCATCTTGGCAATGTGTCTTGTCACTTCCTCATGCACTCCTTTCAAGTGTTCGACAAAGTCTTCTGCCTCAGCACTGCATTTCTCCCTTGTCTCCAGCCTTCTTAACTCTGAAGCGTTTCGTGGGCTGCTCCCATAGATAATCTGGAATGGTGACTTGTTGGTACTCCGATTGACCGAGCTGTTATACGCAAACTCAGCTTGCGGCAGAATTAGATCCCATCCCTTGGGCTTGTCCCCTACCAAGCATCGCGATAGGTTGCCCAAACTCCGATTAACCACCTCTGTTTGGCCATATGTTTGTGGGTGGTAAGCAGAACTGAACTTTAACTCCGTCCTCAGCTTCTTCCACAGGGTCTTCCAAAAATAACCTACAAACTTGGTATCCCTGTCTGACACAATGCTTCTTGGTAGCCCATGAAGGCGTACCACTTCCTTAAAGAACAGACCAGCTACATGGACCGCATCGCTAGTCTTCTGGCACGGGATAAAATGTGCCATTTTTGAAAATTTGTCCACTACCACAAATATGGAATCGTGCCCCCTCTGCGTCCTGGGTAAACCGAGCACAAAATCCATACTAATATCTTCCCACGGCCGCTCAGGTATAGGTAGTGGTTGATACAAACCAGTAGGCTGCCTCACGCCCTTTGCCATCTGGCAAATCCTGCAACTCTGCACAAACTTTGCCACATCCTGCTGCAATTGTGGCCAGTAATAGTTTTCACTAACCAATGAGATGGTCTTGTCACGGCCAAAGTGTCCAGCTAAACCCCCACTGTGCTTTTCTTTAATGAGGTTCTCTCTCATTGAGCTCCTTGGAATGCACAATTGATTCCCCTTAAACAGCATTTCATCTTGAATCGGGTAATCTAACCATCTAGTCTTGTCCAACGCAACAGGCGCAGTGCAGGCTTTCCAAGCTTCTACGAAATCGGGGTCTACGGGGTATAAGTTCTTGATCTCAGCAAATCCTACAACCTCCACTCTCATTTCTGTCATCGGACATTGCCTCCTACTCAATGCATCTGCCACCCTATTGGATCTTCCACTTCGATGCTTCGGTACAAAGGTATAGCTCTGCAGGAACTCTACCCATTTCAGGTGTCTCTGATTCAATTTTCCCTGACTGTTAATAAACTGCAGCGCTTGATGGTCGGTATAGAGAACAAACTCTTTCGGCAATAGATAGTGCCTCCATTTCTTGAGTGCTTGAACTATGGCATAAAACTCTTGATCATATACCGAATATTTTCTCCTGGCATCATTGAGCTTCTCGCTGAAATAAGCTACAGGCCTACCTTCTTGGCTCAAGACGGCTCCTATCGCACTGCCACTCGCATCGCGATCTACCTAAACACCTTATTGAAATCTGGAAGTGCTAAAATGGGTTGCTCAGTGACCTTCTTCTTCAGCATAGCAAAGCTTTTATTGGCTCCAACTGTCCATTGGAATTCCTTCTTGTTTCCCTTCATTGTCTCAATAAGAGATGCACAAATACTACTGAAGTTTCTAATAAATTTTTGTAGAAGCGGCGGGACCATGAAATGATCTAACCTCGGTCACACTCCTTGGGACGAGGCCATTCGAGGATAGCCTTCACCTTTTCGGGGTCCATCTTGAGACCATTTGCTGATATGACAAATCCCGGGTATACCGGCTCCTTCTTCACAAAGTTGCACTTCTTGATTGATCAATAACTGCTCCTCTCGCAGTTTCTCAAGAACCTTCCTGATGTGCATCAGGTGCTCCTCTAAGGTTCTACTAAAAATCAGTATATCATCCAAGTAAACAATAACAAATTTGCCCAGAAATTCCTTCAGAACTTCATTCATTAACCTCATAAAGGTACTAGGTGCATTGGTTAATCCAAATGGCATAACCAACCACTCATACGACCCTTCTCTGGTTTTGAAAGCTGTCTTCCATTCATCCCCTTCTCTAATGCGGATCTGATGGTATCCACTTTTCAAATCAATTTTTGTGAAGTACTCAGCTCCACTCAAGCAGTCCATGATATCATCCATTCTCGGCAGAGGAAACCTGTATTTAATGGTGATCTTGTTGATTGCCCGAGAGTCGGTGCACATCCTCCATTCTCCATCCTTCTTGGGTGCTAATACTGCTGGTACAGCACAAGGACTAAGACTCTCCCTTATCAGGCCTTTCTTCAACAGATCTTGAACTTGTCGATTTAATTCTTCAGTTTCCATCGGTGTCATTCGATGTGCGGCCTTGTTTGGCAAGCTCGATCCAGGCACCAAGTCGATGTGATGATTGATCCTCCTAACAGGTGGTAAACCTTCAGGAACATTGTCAGAAATGATATCAGGGAATTCTTCTAACAGTCCCATGACTTCCATTGGAATCTCCTTGCATCCTTCTTCCCTAACTCCGGGGATTATAGCATAACACACATGATCCGGCTTCAGGCCTTCCAAGAATCTTCTGCCATCAACTAGACAAACTCGTGCACTGCTGCATACTTTCTCATCCGCCTCTTTCAGGGGTTTTAACTTATGGCGAACTCCATTCTTTGACAGAGAATATGTGTTGGCTCGACCATCATGAACAGCACTTCGGTCAAGCGCCAAGGTCTCCCAAGCGGCAAGTGACATGCATCCATAGGTAAGATGTCACATAAAACCTCATCTCGGTAAGTTCCAATATTGAACTTCACCAGACATTGCTCGCTTACTAGTGCCCGATGGTCCTTTTGCAGCCATGCAATCCGATAAGGGTGCGGGTGTTTTCTCCTTTCCAATCGCAGCTTGGAAACCATTTCCTCGGAAACCAAATTGTCAGTGCTTCCATTATCAATGATGATATTACAGACCTTGCCTGCGCACTTGCATCTTGTTCGAAACAAGCTGTTCCTTTGGTCTGCCTTTTCTTCTTCATTCAGCAAGACTCTTCTGATAATCATGGTTTCCCCTCTTTCTGCTTCCTCTGAATGCTCAGACTCTACACCTTCGTCTGCTACAACAGCTCGGGCCTGACCCTCAGGTCTTCGATTTGGCCTCTCTTGATGTTGTGGGCAGTTGTATGCCCTGTGTCCTTCTTCACCGTAGTTGAAGCAGGTTCCTCTAAAAACACCTCTTCCAAACCCTTGCCCAGACCTACCTCTTCCTCTTGGGTAGTTGTTGCTCTGATTGCGTGGGCGTCGGTCATCCTCTTCTCTCACCTCTTTCTATTTTTGGCTGCTACTAGCTTTCGTAACTTTTCCAAAATCTTTGTATCTTCCACCACTGCCTCTTCCACCAGCTCTTCCACCCCTATCCTTCCCTCTCTGCTTACCATCAAACCTTCTATTTAGTTTCTCTTCCACTTTTAATGCAAACTGATATGCATCCTCCACTGTGCTCATTCTAACCAGCCTCAGCTCTTCTTGAATGTTGGTTCGCAATCCATTTATGTAACGTGCGACCTTCTCTTTGTTCGCCTCCGAATGGCCGGTTCTGATTGAAATCTGGTAGAACTCCTCTGTATATTCCTTGACAGACTTACTAGCCTGTCGAAGACTCTGCATTTTCTTCAATAAATCCAGCTCATAATCTGCGGGGATGAACTGCCTCTTTAGTTTCTCTACCATCCTATCCCATCTGGTGATCCTTTCCTTTCCCCTTCTGTTTCTTTCTAACTGCACTCCTTTCCACCAGATGCTAGCATGCCCCTTCAACTTGGTTTTTGCGAATTTGATCCGATTTGGATCTGCGATCTCTTCGTATTCGAAGTACTCCTCCATGTCGTTGATCCAGTCTATTAATTCCTCAGGGTTGAGGTTTCCAGAGTAAGTCGAGACGTCAAATTTTGGCTTCTTCCCAATCTGGGAGATAGCCCTGTACAGCCTAGCCTCTGCTGGCTCCAAAGCCTCTTCATCCTCAGATGGAACTTCTTCTTCCCACACTTCATCTTCGTTGGGTTCTTCCCTTCTCGGCTCGACTCCTCTTCTAATTTCCTCTTGTAGAGCCTCAACTTGCCTCTGCAGGGCTCTCAAATCGACCTCCTCCCTTCTTGCTCGTCTATGCCTTATACCACCACGGTCTCTTCGCGGAGGCATCTTGCTTCTTCTTCACAACCCCACAACCACGGTCCTGGCGCAAACTGCCTCTCTGTTTGGCGATCGGTTTGCACTCTCAGAACCAACCTGCTCTGATACCACTTGGTATAGAGCCGCACACAACACACAGCAAGAATGCAGAATTAACCATGCACAGACGAAATTTCAGCCCGTTTCATTAAAACAGAGGTCTCTCCTTACATACCCAAAAAAATCAATCCCCCCTCCAAAAGGTCTTTTTTTTTTTTAAATACAATGCATGCCCTCTTCTCCTCGGCCGCCACCTCCTTTTCATTACGCAAAGTGCGGGTCCTTTTCATCCCCAGGCCCGACTCTCTTTGGACCATCATTACTTGAATGCGAGACTCCCCATACCGCCCGCACGAATGCTCTGTCCTGCTTGCATGATGCTGCCAGGTGCATCAAAACATCATAGCCTGTAGTGGCGGTATGCCCTACAGCCGCCTGTTGATCCACTGCCAAGTCAATCATTCATAAGAATGCGCCATGGTCGTTTGCGGTTGATGCCACGTGTCCTATTGCCATGCTTCCTGTAACCGCTTCATACTCTCGGGCCACATATAACTTCACGCCACGTGTCCCTCTGCACTGGTCCCTGCAGTCACCAGTTGGTCAATGTCGTGAGCGTCCTGTCGCGATATCGCGACGTATTTGCCCCAGCACTTTCTCTCTCCTCTTTGGTCACGATATCGCGACGTTTTGACGTTAGGCTTCTCTCTCCTCCTTGAGACCGCGATTTCGCTACACGTCGCGATATCGCGACGTCTAGGCCTTTCTTACTCGCCTTCCTCCCTTGGGCCGTGAAACCGTGACATGTCGCGATTTCGTGACATCTTTTCATTCCATACGTCCTTGGATCGGAAGTGTCGCGATTTCGCGACCACTGTGCATCCAGACCACGTTGCAACAGAAATGTCACGATTTCGCGACAGTTTGGCATCCCGACCGTGCATCTTTAGAAATGTCACGATTTCGCGACAGTTTGGCGTCCCGACTGCGCTGCTTTAGAAATGTCACGATTTCGCGACAGTTTGGCGTCCCGACCGTGCGTCTTCAGAAATGTCACGATTTCGCGACAGTTTGGCGTCCCGACTGCGCTGCTTTAGAAATGTCGCGATTTCGTGACAGTTTGGCGTCCCGACCGTGCGTCTTCAGAAATGTCACGATTTCGTGACAGTTTGGCGTCCCTACTGCGCTGCTTTAGAAATGTCACGATTTCGCGACAGTTTGACGTCCCGACCGTGCGTCTTCAGAAATGTCACGATTTCGCGACAGTTTGGCGTCCCGACTATGCTTTTCAAAAATACGTCGCGATATCGCGACGGTTTGGCCCGCTGGTGCCCTTCTTCAAAAAGCGTCACGATATCGCGACAATTTTAGTACTTAAGAAAAAAAAATACATTTTGGGTGACGCAAGATTGCCAGCTTTGCCTCCGGATGCTCCTGCATCAAATAGCAAGGGTCTCCATATAATTATTAGTTTGCTTCCCCTTATAATAGGAAAAAATGAAAAGAGCTACACCACTGCTATCTCTTCCAACACCACCAATACCTGCATGCCCAAGATTCCCTCTAGAAGAACCATCAATATTAATCTTAAACACCCACTAAGTTGGAGGATGCAATCTTCCATCTCTTTACACTTTTTGATTAAGGCCTCTCCTCTTGACTTATATAGAAGGACGAGCGTCATTCTCCATTGAATCTAGATCCTACATCATCAAAATCTCAGACTGCTCCAAAGGAATACTGATCTAACATTTAGAAGAAATAGTTTCTTGGATCATACCAATAATCCTTTGCCAAGTATGATAAATAGTTGACTTTCTACCTTAAAAAATTATTTGATTTCTTTCAAGCCAAATCTGCTATATAATACATGAGGGCCCAATACTCCACGCAACTTGAAGAAAGAAAGCCTTAGTAGGAGGCCTTCATAAACTCCTCTAGAACTCAATAAGATAAGAGGTATGAGAACAAGACTATTTCTACACCCTCCACAAAAGATGCCAAATTGCTCGTGCAAATGAACACTATAAGATAAAAAGCCCTACAAATTCGTTATTATTCTCTCAAAGGAAAAAAAATGAAGGGCCATGGAAACCTCTCTTTTGGATATCATCTCAGGTAGGACATATGTTCTAAGTAGCCAACCAAAAATAAAAATTGCATTTGGTCCAGGAAAAATTATTCCAAAACTATTTCCACAAAGGAACCTCCTCATCCCCAAAATACTACCTATCTAAAACATGGTAACTAGAAGCCACCGAGAAAACCCCTCTAGTATCTGGACCCAAAATGTTGCTCTAGTTAGTTCAACATTTTCTTTGACCTTTTATCTTCTTGTTGCTTGTTTTATTTACTTCAAAAAATAAGAAGAGAAGAAGTTGAATCATCTCACTCCTAATTGAGGGAGTTCTTAATAGATTTTTGCCATTTCTTATCCTTGTTATATCTTGGTATATTATATAAATTGAAGAAGGGTCTACAAATGGTTGTTTTTTTTGCTCAATCATACCAATAATTCGATACCTACAAGCTTTCCAATTTTATTGACATCTCAAATTATATCTTTTTTATTTTATTTTATCCTTGGACATCACTCTTTTGGAATAATTTTGGAATAATAAACATGCCTACTTTAGCTAACATCAAGAAGTGAAGCAGTACTGAATCAACAAGATACAAACAATCTACAGAAAAACTGAGAAATGCAATAGGAGCCCCAAATATTTTTTGTATTAATGTTAAAAAAAAATGCAGTTATAGAGACCCCCCTTTACAATTTCAAAATTCCCCTACAATATCATGTTTTCTCTTTTCCCGACTAGGACAATTCATTTGAAATTTGAATTTTGGGGGTAAAACTTCCCGGGTTCATAACTCCTCACTCGTTGCTCGGATTGACTATTAGTGCATATTTTTAGAAAGATATTTAAAATAGTTACAACAATGCAGAGTGGCATCATACTGAATGTAGTGTGTTTTAACATTTTAATTTTTCTAACCCTTCATTTTGAAGATTTTTTTTAAAACTTCGGCAACTAAAAAAAAATATAAATTTCATAAATAAATGCATGGGTGTGAAGAAAGAGCTTCAATATTTCATCCAAAATAATTTTGGTCTCATTCTGAAGTCATTTCAAATTTATAAAAATTATTTAAATTTGTTGTTTTATAAAGATTTTTATAATTTTAGAATTTCACATTTTGTTTCATATTTTGAAGGCAAATCGATTTTTAGGCTTTGCATTTGCATTTATAGACAATAAATGAACTTCCCTTTATGGAAATTACAATTTTATTAAAGGGAGGTAGGTCATATGACAATCCATTGGCCATCATATTCAGAGCAATTAATTGGATTCTCTTTATGAAAATTTTGATTTTATTAAAGAGAGGTAATTTACACATTGTACCTAAGGCTATTGTTTTAAAGCATTAAACTATTTATTCTTTATGAAAATTATGATTTCATTAAAGAGGGATAATTTCTAATGATATTTTAAGGTCATCAAATTTAATATTTAGCAATGCATATTTATTTTATTTGCAGTCATCAAGCAATAATAAGAGGAATTCAATCACATTTATAGTCGCTTTCTTTAAGTTTCATCAACAATCATTAGTATAGCATAATAAAATAAACCAACACATAACCCTTGTTAACAGTTACTTGCAAATCACTAAGGTATTCCTAGCATTTATTTAACACATATTCACAAATATTACTAATACACATGTGCAATGTTTATATAGTGAAACCCTGGAGAAGTTGTTTTTGTTTTCAACTTCTTTGCAAGAGAGGATTTTGTTATCAAAATCCTAAGGGTGAGTGTGGTTTTGTAATTGGGCAAAATTACCACTCAACAAGTAGATATTGCTTTAACAAATCCTATTCCTTATGTGAATATTTAACTCCTTACCTTCCTTTTACATTCAACCAATTATATCTTGCCATGATGGATACTATTTTGTTACAACTCAAGCTTACTTTCATTATCCATCTATCATGGTGTACAACTAATAGCTTGTGATGATGTCTACATGTTCAACCTTCATTGATTAATGTTAGTTTTCATTGATCCTCTCAAGCATTATCATTTCACATGTCTCATGACATCATTTGGTCGTATTTCTTACCAGTGCTATTCTCCTTGTGACAGTAGTTGGCATTTAGTTTCATAGCTAAGGTACTCATATATATTTTTGCATGACTTCCCACTTATGTGAAATGTCTTCAGTTGATTATAAAGTAAGAATTTACTTATCCTTTCTATTGGACTAGGGATTCATGAAAAAGTAATGGGGAGTGGGGCACATGCTATTTGATACAATAGAATGGGTAAAAATAAAATACTAATGGTGTAGAAAGATAAATGGTAAGCATGGATGGAAATGAGTGTAAAGTATATTTGGAGAGGTAAAGTGAGAGTAATGGAGGAATGGAGAGATATGGGAGAGAAATATGATGAGGTCAGTTTATATTGGTTAAATGATGGAAGCATTGTACCTAAGAGGGGCCTCTTTGTTTTTTGGCTACTTGCTCTAGTTAGTTCAACATTTGCTTTGACATTTTATCTTCTTGTTGCTTGTTGTATTTACTTCAAAAAATAAGAAGACAAGAAGTTGAATCATCTCACTCCTAATTGAGGGAGTTCTTAATAGATTTTGTTATTTCTTATCCTTGTTCTATCTTGGTATAATTTGTAAATTGAAGAAGGGTCTACAAATGGTTGTTTTTGTTGGTCAAGCATACCAATAATTTGGTACCTACAAGCTTTCCAATCTTATTGATGTTTTAATTTATCATTTTTTTTCTTTTATCATTGGAATTCACTATTTTGGAATAATTTTGGAATAATTAACATGCCTACTTTAGCTAACATCAAGAAGTGAAGCAATTTTGAATCAACAAGACAAATAATCTATTGAAAAACAAAGAAATGTAATAGGAGCCCCAAAGCTTTCTTATATTAATATTCTAAAAAAAATGCAATTACAGAGACCCTCCCTTTAAAATTTCAAAATTCCCCTATAATACCCTGTTTTCCCTTTTCTCGCCTAGGACAATTCATTTGAAATTTGAATTTTGGGGGTAAAACTTCCCGAGGTCATAACTCCTCGCTCGTTGCTCGAATTGACTATTAGTGCATATTTTTGGAAAGTTATCGAAAAGAGCTACAACAATGTAGGGCGACATTATAGTTATTGTAGTGTTTTTTAATATTTTTTTCTTTTTGGTCCATTTTTTAGAATTTTATTTTTATTTTTCTAACCCTTTCTTTTGCAAATTTTATTTAAACTTCGACGACTAAAATAAATTAAAATAAAATCATAAATAAATGCATGGGTGTGAAGAATGAGCTTCAATATCTCATCCAAAACAATTTTTATCTCATTCCAAAGTCATTTAAAATTTATAAAAATTATTTAAAGTTATTTTATAAGGATTTTTATAATTATTGGAATTTCACATTGTTTTCATATTTTGAAGGTAAATCAATTTTCAGGCTTTGCATTTATATTCACAGACAATAAATGAACTTTTCTTTATGAAAATTATAATTTCATTAAAGGGGGGTAGTTCATACGACATTCCATTGGCCATCATTTTGAATTTTGAGGGCAAAACTTCCCGGTGTCATAACTCCTCACTCGTTGCTTGGATTGACTATTAGTGCATATTTTCGGAAAGCTCTCGAAAATAGCTACAATAATGTAAGGTTTCATCATACTTATTGCAGTGCGTTTTAAAATTTTCAGCTTTTTGGTCCATTTTTCAAAATTTTATTTTTATTTTTCTAACCCTACCTTTTGCAGATTTTTTTAAACTTCAACAACTAAAATAAAAATAAAATTTCATAAATAAATGCACAGGTGTGAAGAATGAGCTTCAATATTTCATTCGAAATAAATTTGGTCTCATTTTGAAGTCATTTCGATTTATAAAAAATATTTAATGTTGCTATTTTATAAGGATTTTTATAATTTCAGAATTTCACCTTTGTTTTTATATTTTGAAGGTAAATCAATTTTCAGGCTTTGCATTTGCATTCATAGACAATAAATGAACTTTCCTTTATGAAAATTACAATTTCATTAAAGGGGGTAGTTCATACGGTATTCCATTGGCCATCATTTTGAATTTTAGGGACAAAACTTCCCGAGGTCATAACTCCTCGCTCGTTGTTCGGATTGACTATTAGTGCATATTTGTGGAAAGCTCTTGAAAAGAGCTACAACAATATAGGGTGGCATCATACTGACTTTAGTGTGTTTTAACATTTTTGGCTTTCTGGTCCATTTTCCATAATTGTATTTTTATTTTTCTAACACTTTTGCAATTTTTTTAAACTTTGGCAACTAAAACAAAAAAAAAATTCATAAATAAATGCATGGGTGTGAAGAATAAGATTCAATATTTCATCTAAAAAAATATTGATCTCATTGTAAAGTCATTTTAAATTTATTAAAATTATTTAAAGTTGTTATTTTATAAGAATTTTTATAATTTCATAATTTCACATTTTTTCATATTTTGAAGGCAAATCGATTTTTAGGCTTTGCATTTCCATTCACAGACAATAAATAAACTTATCTTTTTGAAAAATTACAATTTCATTAAAGGGGTAGTTAATACAACATTCCATTGGCCATCATTTTGAATTTTAGGGGCAAAACTTCCCAGGGTCATAACTCTTCACTCATTTCTCGGATGGACTATTAGTGCATATTTTTGGAAAGATCTTGAAAAGAGTTACAACAATATAGGGTGGCATCATACTAAATGTAGTGTATTTTTATATTTTTGGCTTTTTGGTCTATTTTCCATAATTTTATTTTTATTTTTCTAACCCTTCCTTTTATAGATTTGTTTTAAACTTTGGCGACTAAAATAAAAATAAAAAAATTAAAATATCATAAATAAATGCATGGGATCGTAAACAATTTTGATCTCATTCTGAAAAGTCATTTCAAATTTATAAAAATTATTTAAATTTATTTTATAAGGATTTTTATAATTTTAAAATTTCACATTTTTTTCATATTTTTAAGGTAAATCGATTTTCAGGCTTGGCATTTGCATTAACAGATAATAAATGAACTTCCCTTTATGAAATTATAATTTCATTAAATGGTGGTAGTTCATACGACATTCCATTGGCCATCATTTTGAATTTTGGAGGTAAAACTTCTCGGGGTCATAACTCCTCACTCGTTGCTTGGATTGACTATTAGTGCATATTTTCGAAAAGCTCTCAAAAAGAGCTACAACAATGTAGGACAACATCATTGTAGTGTGTTTTAATATTTTTGACTTTTTGGTCCATTTTCAAGAACTTTATTTTTATTTTTCTAACCCTTCCTTTTATAGATTTTTTTAAACTTCGACGACTAAAATAAAAATTAAAAAAAATAAAATAAAATTTCATAAATAAATGCATGGGTGTGAAGAATGATCTTCAATATTTTATTTGAAATAATTTTTATCTCATTTGAAGTCATTTTTAATTTATAAAAAATATTTAATGTTGTTGTTTTATAAGGATTTTTATATATTTTGAAGGTAAATCGATTTTTAGACTTTGCATTTGCATTCATAGATAATAAATGAACTTCTCTTTATGAAAATTACAATCTCATTAAAGGTGGATAGTTCATACGGCATTCCATTGACCATCATTTTGAATTTTAGGGGTAAAATTTTCGGGATCATAACTCCTCGCTCGTTGCTCGGATTGACTATTAGTGTATATTTTCGAAAAGCTCTTGAAAAGAGATACAACAATGTTGGGTGGCATCATACTGACTATAGTGTGTTTTAACCTTTTCAGCTTTCTGGTCCATTTTTCAAAATTTTATTTTTATTTTTCTAACCCTTCCTTTTGCAGATTCTTTTTAAACTTCAACGACTAAAATAAAAATTTAAAAATTAAAATTTCATAAATAAATGCATGGATGTGAAGAATGGGCTTCAATATTTCATCCGAAATAAATCTGATCTCATTCTAAAGTCATTTTGAATTTATAAAAACTATTTAAAATTGTTTTTTATAATGATTTTTATAATTTCGCAATTTCCTATTTTTTCATATTTTGAAGGTAAATCGATTTTTAGGCTTTGCATTTGCATTCACAAACAATAAATGAAATTTCCTTTATAAAAATTACAATTTTATTAAAGGGGGTAGTTCATACGGTATTCCATTGGCCATCATTTTGAATTTTAGGGGTAAAACTTCCTAGGATCATAACTCCTCGCTCATTGCTCGGATTGACTATTAGTCATATTTTTGGAAAGCTCTTGAAAATATCTACAACAACGTAGAGTGGCATCATACTTACTATAGTGTGTTTTAACATTTCTAGCTTTCTTGTCTATTTTTCAAAATTTATTTTTATTTTTCTAACCTTTCCTTTTGCAATTTTTTTTAAACTTCGACAACTAAAAATAAAAAATAAAATTAACATGCCTACTTTAGCTAACATCAAGAATTGTAGCAATACTGAATCAACAAGACACAAACAATCTACTGAAAACAAATAAATGCAATAGAAGCCCCAAAGCTTTCTTGTAGTAATGTTCCAAAAAAATGTAGTTAGAGAACCCACCCTTTACAATTTCAAAATTCCCCTATAGTACCTTGTTTTCTCTTTTCCCGCATAGGACAATTTATTTGAAATTTGAATTTTGGGGGTAAAACTTCTCGGGGTCATAACTCCTTGCTCATTGCTCGGATTGACTATTAGTGCATATTTTTGAAAATATCTTAAAAAGAGATTCAACAGGGTAGGGTGACATCATATTGACTGTAGTGTGTTTTAACATTTTCAGCTTTCTGGTCCATTTTCCAAATTTTTATTTTTATTTTTCTAACCCTTCCTTTTGTAGATTTTTTTTACTTCGATGACTCAAATAAAAACAAGAAAAAATTAAAATTTCATAAATAAATACATATATGTGAAGAATGAGCTTCAATATTTCATTCGAAACAATTTTGATATCATTCTGAAGTCATTTTGAATTTATAAAAATTATTTAAATTTGTTTTATAAGGATTATTATAATTTCATAATTTCACATTTTTTTGATATTTTGTATTATAAGGATTTATAGGATGATGAACTGTGTTTATTCTTCCTTGTTCTCTATTCTTGTTAATAATGAGCCATCAGAGTTCTTTGAGGCCTCAAGGGGATTGAGGCAAGGAGATACTTTATCTCCTTATTTGTTTATCATTATGGCGTAAGGGTTGGGAAGATTGCTCAAGTCTCAAGTCAGGCAAGGTCTCATTCAGGGGTGGAAGTGGGATAGTAGTTTTCCACCTCTTTCCCACCTTCAATTTATTGATGATACTAATTTGTTGGGAGTTGCCACTATCAGGGAAGTTGGAAATATTAGACAGTCTCTTGACATATATATTAGTGCTTTTGGATAGTTGATTAATGAGGACAAGTCTTCTATTTTCTTCTTCAATACCCCTCCTCTTATTCAATTTAGGATTGCTCACATTCTAAGATTCTAGGTCGGGACTTCCCCCTTCATTTATCTTGGTATTCCAATTTCATCTCATCCTCTACCTAGATATTCTTGGCATTTTATCCTTGATAAGTTTATAAGGAAGGTGAATCACTAGACTTTCATATGGCTATCCACTGCAGGTAGAGTGTTGCTTTTAAAATCTATTGTTCAAGCTTTACCGATTTATAGATGTTTTGTCCAAATAGCTCCCTCTCATTTCATAAAGGACATGGATGCTTTTTCAAGACAATTTTTATGGTCTGAAAAACTTGATCAATCTAAATAGAGTTTGGTTAGGTGGGATTCTATATGTAGACCGATGCAAGAGGGAGGTCTTGGGTTGTGACAGATAACTCTTTTTGGGCAGGATTTGGCTACAAAAATTTATTGGAGATGGTGTACCTCTCAAGATTATATTTGGGATAAAATATTATCTTGTAAATACTTGAGAGGTAATTCTGAGGCTAAGATCCCTAGAGTCAGCTTGGTTGGGAAAGGTTCAGTTATTTGGGACACTCTGAAAAGAGGAGCTAATTTAATCAATCAGGGTTTGTTTTGGATTTGCAATCGAGGATCATATGCTATTTTTTGGTAGGATTCTTGGGATGGCCACCCTCCTATATTGAATCAATATCCTAGGTTACGTTCCCTAAGCATTTGTTTCTTGGAAGCGGGCTAGTCTCATATGGAGAACTTTAAAAAAATCCAATCTTTTGGAAATATGGAGATGTACATGTGGAAAGATCCGTAGGAATGGCACCAGGGGGACTGGCCAAGGACAAAGAGGTGCTTGCTCTTATTCTTATGGGGATGCCCTATTCTTCATTGAGGGGTAAATATATTCTGGCTTGGAACTTTGATCCCAAGGGAACCTACTCAGTAGCCTATGGTTATCAGGTTCTTGATAAGCAAACGTATGGGAGTCTTTCTGTCACTTGGTGGAAAAACATGTAGAACAAATTTGGTTGGTTGAAATGTAACTTCTTTCTCTGGCTAGTAGCTTGTAATAAATGCCTCACTTGGGATAATGTGAGGAAGAGGGGATTTTAGGGTCCATCTTTTTGTGTACTCAGTTGTACTCTGTAATTCAAACTTTTTATCAATAAATTTTTACCCCTTTATTTAAAAAAATAATAATTCATAATTATTCTATGAACATATTTACAAAGATGATAATTTCCATTGTGTTTATGGATTAGGCCTTTACTCATTCCTTTGGAAAGTAAATTTTAATTCCAAATAAAATTAAACATATACACATAAAAAATGAACACAAACATCTTTTATTAATAAAGAGGATAAAATTACCTTTTTACAAGAATCTACAATTCATACACTTCCATTCTCTTCCTCTTCTTAATTTTCATATCCTTTCCTCTTGTAAGCCCTCTAATGTATTATTCCCCCTCCTTTATAAATAGGTCATATGTAATAATACAATAACAATCTTTAAATTTAAAAGATTTCCAATCTCAATTAATTGGAAATAAATCCAACCAATTCTATCTAACAAAGATAACAACCAAAAAATAGTTGTAAACAAATCCAACCAATTCTATCTAGGGAAGATAACAACTAAAATTAGTTGGTAACAAATACAACCAATTCTATCTAGGGAAGAGAACAACCAAAATAAATTGTTAAGGATTATAACTAATTTGGATCTATCCAAATAAGTTAGAAACTAATCTCAATCAATCTAACTAATTTAGATCAATTCAAGGTAGTGAAAAACCAATCTTAACATATTCCATCTAATTAATTTGAAATTCAATCAAAATATTCTATTTTTTTGCCACATCACCATGTTTGATGTCATCATCATCATGTTTGGTGTTGATGTTATCATGTTTGGTGCTATTCTCTAATGCTCTTGTGATATTCTCTGGTGCTCCAGTGCTATTCATTGGTGCTCTTGTACTATTATTCGATGCCAATATCATCATATTTGGTGTTGATATCATCATCTCTAATGTTATTATTTGGTGCTCTTATGTTGTTCTTTGGTGTTGAAATCATATTTGGTGCTCTTGTGTTGTTCTTTGGTGTTGACATCATATTTGGTGCTCTTGTGTTTTTCTTTGGTGTTGACATCATATTTGGTGCTAACATCAGTCTCCAATACCGATGTCATCATTTCTAGTGCTACTATTGTCATAATTTATGGTATTCTATTAGGGCTTTGATAATATTCTATAGGGTTTTGATGTTGCTTTGTAGGGTTCTAATGCTTTGGTTTTGTTGTTTGGTGCTTCGATGCTACTTCAAAGTTGCTTTGCATGCTCCAAAATATTGTTTCTAGACATGTAAAGTGTCAATATTCCTTTCCATGCTATGATATCCATAAATTACATGCCAAAGATTATATTTTTATCTTTAAAAGCAGATAAATAGTTCTATTAAACTTAGTATTGTATTTCTCCTTTTTACTATGCTTAATTGTAATATATATGGAGGAATGGGAAAAAAGAGAAGAAATCTTATGGAAGAAAAAATCTAGAATTCAATGGCTCAAAGAAGGAGATCGAAACACAAATTTCTTCCACAAATATCTTCTAGCTCAAAGATCTCACAACTTTATTTCTTCCTTAAAATCAGATTTTGGAGATGTTGTTTATACTTGGGATGGCATGAACTCTATTGTTGTTGATTATTTTTCCAATCTTTTTGCTGCTACTCCTCTTGACTTAGCTTCCCAACAAAATGTTCTTCCAGCAATCTCTTCTCTTATCACTTCTGAGGAGAACTCTATTTTGACTTCTCCTATTACTATCAATGAGCTTCAACAAGTAGTTTTTAAAATGCAAAAATGGAAAACCCCAGGTCCTTATGGTTTTCCCATTGAGTTCTACCAAGAGTTCTGGGATATCCTTCATGTTGATTTATTAGAGGTGGTGGAAGAAGCTAGGAAAGCCAAAGAAATTTTGAAGGTTATAAATAAAACTTATATTACTCTTGTTCCAAAAGCTCAAGAGGTTGATCATATCTCAGCTTTTAGATCTATTGCTTTATGTAATGTTCTCAAAATCATTACTAAAATCATGGGAGAAAGGTTGAAGCCTCTTTTACATAAGATTATTTTCCCAAAGCAAGGGGGCTATGTGGAAGGACGTCAAATAGTAAAGGAGATAGTTCTTGCTCAGGAAGCCATCCATTCCATGGATATGCAAAAATCTCCTTCCATGTTCATTCGGTTAGACTTATCCAAAGCTTATGACAGAGTGGATTGGCACTTCCTTATCAAAGTTTTGAGGCAATTTGGTTTCTCTAAGGATTGGATGGATTGGATTATGGGATGTATCTCTTCAGTTTCCTACTTAGTTTTTATCAATGGTAGGCCTTCTTAGTCATTCCCAGCTTCTAGAGGTATTAGGCAAGGTGACCCGCTATCCCCTTATTTATTCATCATTCTTGTTGAATGCTTGGGTAGGACTATAACCAAAAAGAGGGAAAACAAAACCCTTGAGGGAGTTACCATTGCTCATGGAGCTAGACCTATCTCTCATCTTCAATTTGTGGATGACTCTACTCTTTTAGGTAAAGCTACAGTTAAGGAAGCTTCTAATATTAAGCAAATCATTAGCTATTTTTCTAAGGCTACTGGGCAATTGATCAATGAAGACAAATCTAAAGTTATTTTCTTTCACTACTCTGCTAGATAGGAATCCATGGTCTTGGATAAATTAATATATAAGAAGACCTCCCTTCCAATCACTTATTTAGGTATTCCCATAAATATTCAAAGGCAAAAAAATAAATATTGGAATTGGTTGTTGGAAAAAGTCAAGAAGAAAATTGGAAAGTGGACCAACATGTGGATTTCTTCTGGGGGTAGAATCACCTTGGTAAAATTAGACCTTCAAGCTATTCCTATTTATGTTTCTTCTATTTTGAATATCCCAAAGGTTATTCTTCGATAATTGGATCAAATCAGTCATCGTTTCCTTTGGAGTGGTACTAAGGAGAAAAGAAAATGGGCCTTGGTGAAATGGGATACTTTATGTCTTCCTAAGAGTGAAGGGGGGTTAGGATTATGATATTCTATTAATAACAATAAAGCTTTAGCTGCTAAATTATATTGGAGGATTTTTCATAACCCCAATGCTCTTTGGGCCAATAATCTCTATGCTAAATATGCTGAGAACAAAAGTCCTAAAGACCTTGTTCGCTATCAACTTTCTACCAAAGGTTCTCCCATTTTAGCAGTTCTTAAGACTGGTGAGGATTTGATAAAGAAAAATTTATTTTGGATCATTCATAATGGTCAACAAGAAAATTTTTGAATAGATTCTTGGGATGGTCACAAGCCTTTGATAACTCAGTTTCCGATTGGAGGCCTTGGATGGAGGAGCTTCACCGAGCTAATTGGATAAAGGTGGCTAATTACTATCTGTACCATACCGGTAATTCAAAGGTTGGTAGATATTGGATCCCTATTGAGGACTGGCCTATTCAAATCCTAGAAAGGCAAAGACAAGATATCCAAGGCATCCTTCATATGAGATCCCTCTCTTGGTCCCATGAAAAATATTGTTTTGGATGGAACAACACTACTAAGGGTGAGTATTCAGTTGCTCAAGGTTATTTGACCTTATGCCATAATAATCCCAACCATTCTTCTGACATCTTTTCTTGATTGTGGGCTCAAAAGCTCTAGCCTAAGGTGAGGTTCTTTAATTGGATTTTATTGCATCGTAGGGTGCTTATTGGTGAGCAACTTATGAAGCGTGGTTTTCATGGCCCTTTTAGATGTGAAATGTGTGAAGAGAATGTATAAAATATCAACCATATTTTTATTGAGTGTACTTTAGCCTCTGAGATATGGAGGAGAATTACCACTTTACTTGGCTTACAGTGGTCCAATTTTTTTACTTTTGAACAACTTTGGAGGGATTGGCCTAATCAAGAGGGTGTTGATCATTTTATTAGGCAATTAGTTTGGATGGGTTCTACCATTCTTCTTTGGAATATTTGGAATGAAAGGAACAACCAAATTTTTAATCAAGATAGGAAGGATATTCACTATATTTGGCAAAAGACCATAGCCAACTTAGTTGAATCAGTCCATCAACTCCTTAATCATCCCTAAAACTCCCACCAAATATGGGATCAAGTGATGCAAATATTGAAGATTAAATATTCTAAGGGCAACCAACTTAAAGGGAATGTGAGTATTAGTAAGATGGATAGGACTAGAAATTAGCAACCTCCTCCTAAGGATTTTGGAAAAGTCAATACTGATGGAACCTCTAGAGGGAACCCTGGAAAAGCCAGTGTGGGAGGAATTGGTAGACTTTCATATGGCTCCCTAGTTTTTACTTTTGCTGAGAATTTGGGTATTCTTTCCAATAACCTTGCTAAGGGGTATGGTATCCTTAGAGGACTATAAGAGGCTACTAAGGTTGGATGGGAAAAGGTGTTAGTTGAGTCTGACTTTAAACTTATGATTAATCTCTTGAAGACTCCTTCTAAGAATCATAAGGTGGATTGGAGAATAAAAATAATTATTGAGAAGATTCAATTAATCCAGATGGGATTTTTGAAAGTTGATTACAATCATGTTTTCAAAGATTAAAACAAGAGTGCTGATGCTTTAGCTAATTGGGCTTTGGACAAAGGTGATCTTACTTGTTATGGCCACCCTCCTATATGGTGGGCTTCTCAATTTAGGGAAGCTCTTCTTTCTATCATTTCTTTGGATGGCTCCAGTTCTGAAGGTACCTAGTTTCTTCTTGCTTTTTTTTTTTTTGCTTCTCTTTGGTTCATTCAGTTTTTTTAGTTCCCTAGCTCATTCTATTCTTTATTTTGTTTCCTCTATTGATTCTTGCCTTAATAGTCTTCTGGTCTAGATAGGTCATTGTTATGTTCAATTTTTTTTTTCTTTAGTTTTTTAAGGTGGGTGGGTTCTTTTATTTTGTTTTGTTTTTGTGTTCTTTGTGTTATTTTTTGTTTTTCATGTGTTTTTGTTGTTTTGTGTTTTTTTTTTATGTTTTTTGTTATTGTTCTTGTGTTTTTTTCGTTATTGTTCTTGTGTTTCTCTTTGTTTGTGTTAATTCGTGTTTTTATGTGTGAGTGTTTTCTATGTTTTTTATTGTCTGTTGTTGGTTGTTTTTTATTTTTATTTTTTTATTTTTTAAAATTTAGGTTTTGGTTGTGTTTTTTTTTGGGTTATGTCTTTGTAGTGTTCTTTTGTTTTTGTCTTGTTTATGTTTTGTTGTGGTTCTTGTATTTTTCTATGTGGTTTGTGTTGTGGTTTCTTTTATCTTGTTGTGCGTGTTTTGTTGTGCTTTTTTTTTTGACACACTCAAGGAGCATGTTTTTTATTTTATTTTATTATTTTTGTTGTTATTTACTTATTTTTAAATTGGTTTTGTGTGTTTGTTTGCTCCTTGAGTATGTCAAAGGTGGTAGGCCAGGTCCAAGTCCTGGGCATTTTTGGTGGAATTGATACCCCTGCCTCCTTGGGTCTTACCCGAAAGTGGCATCCCTTTTGGGATGTTTTCCACAAATAATAAAATAAAAATTGTAATATATATGGAAACTATAATCTAATCCATAGTTGAGTGACACAACAAGAGGCTTAAATATTGTACAAAATGAGTCTTTTTAGAGCCCCATAACTCCAACCAACCTATCATAATGCATGTATTAATGCATTATCTTACTCCATATTTGCACTAGTGCCAAGTTCTTTGTTATCTATAATAGCTTTACTTATACCACATGTCAAGTTTTTTTTTAGTGCTCTCTCAAAGCATTTTTTTAACACTATGCTAATACTACCTCACCCTAAATTAACACTGAAAGTGCTTTTGTATTGTATAGTTAATCATGTTGAGTGGAATTGGAGATGCTTCGATGTTGTATAGTTTTTTCCAATATTAAACTAGATGTTAGAAAAGAGGCACCAAATGGTTCCAATGTTGTGTAATTCTTACAAAGCACACATCAAATTATGAAATCTGCTTATACTAATGGTATAATAATCCCCTGTTGTGCACCATAAACCATACAGTAACTATAATTATGCAAAATATTTAGACTAATCCATACTCAAAAAGGAAAAACACATGCCTCATTGAAATAGATAATGTATGATGCTTTGTAGGAGATAAAAACCTAAAATGTCAAGGTAGGGAGATTAGAACTACTCCAAGACTAAAAATGATCAATGCATTTATTTATTTATTTATTATTATTATTTTTTAATAGAAGGAACCTCCATTCTAGTTTTCAATTCTCTCTTACTTTAGTTATGTCCACAAGGGATTTTCATAAACAAGTTTTTTTTTCTTTTTCTTTTTTGTAAGACTAGCATGTTGGAAATTGGTTTTCATGCTAGCATTGGTCTAATAGCACCTCAAAAGAGGTTTTCACTATCGATTTAAAATATGTATATATATATATCTATATCTATTTATATATAATGGATTCTACATGGAAGGGGGAACCCCCTTTAGAATCTAGAAGTCAATTGTGACTTTAAATATGTTATTATGTAACCATAAGCGATTCTTGTTGACCACTAATTGATATTTAGAACTAGCAAAGTCACACCTATGACAAAAACTCGATCTAGATTTTTTTTGCCTCATTCTTTCTCACCTATTTTTTCTTGTTCTTTTTATTTTTTAAAACCAAACCTGTGTGGTGATGCCATGCTCACTAAAAAAATTATAGCTAAAAATAATTTAGTGTTGTATGCTTCAGAGCCAAAAGGCACCACCATAAGATGACAATATTAGGCATTAGAACGTTCTAGTGTTAAATTCCAAGTTATAAAAATTCTCTTCAATGATGTGCTAGTGTCATAAGGCACCATAAACCAAATAGGCATTTTCAATGCTATATAGTCTTTATAAATAAGAACACCAAGAGGTTTTGATCTTGCCCAATTACCTATAAAGACTTGTCATTTCATGAGCATCAAAATGTTTTGGTGCTATCTGATCACTTCTAAAGACTTATCATTTAATACATGTTTGTGCACAATAAAGTTAGATTCATAATTAATTAATTTATTACTTGATCCAATTGAAATACATCTTTGTGGAACTCACTAAATATTCTTCCTAAGTATAGTCAAATATTATCATAGTTAATTATGTCATTTGTTTCAACAATGCACACAAGTGAGACATGTCTATATTTATTTGGATCATCCATGGGTGATATAGGAAACACATGATATGTGACTTATCATAGTTGACTTTATTTAGACTCAAGCCTCATGGAATTGAAACCTATTTCCTATGGTTCATGAGGGGTTTTAACTAATGAATCTTTCTCTTTGGTTCTCATATATTCTAGTTTAATGGACCCCTACTTTCAAATCTAAATGTAAAAATTCTAAATTTTAATTCCTCCAATACCTACTACCTCTCAATAACATTATCTCTTATTAGGTTTTAACCAATTATTCTACCATTATATTGAATAAAAATATCACTTAGTGTCATAGATTAATAGACCAATCATAACCTAATCTTATGACCACCTCATAATGACCATTATTTGTGGTCTATCGATTCCAATTTTTAATGTAAAACTTTAATCATGTAATCATAATTTTAGGATCATAATTAATTTATGATTATGTGGATCAACTATAGGATAAGATATTTGATTAGGAAGATGTAGTATATCATAAGATGACATTAGTAACTGATTGAAAATATAGCAAAGAAAATGATATAGAAAAATTCTAGAACCCATTATGCAAAATAAGTGTTTTATACTATGGTGGTGACTTGTTGTGAGGTTTTCACAACCAGCCCCAATATTGGGAACCCACCTTTTTAATTTTGTGTTCGAAGCGCTTTGGTGTCCTTGGAGCGATATTGTTGATATATCCCAACCTTGATACTTGAAATTTAATTCCCATATTTCTTGTTGTGTTGGGTTGTTTTTGGTTTTATTGTGAGTGTCTAATGTTTTGCTCAGTTTTTCATTTAAAATTTTTGCTATGTTATTGTCGATGACTTTTTGTCATCAATTTTTGTCGACGACTTTTTATCGTCAATTTTGTTGATGAATTTTTATCATCAGTTTCTTGTCGATGACTTTTTGTCGTCAATTTATTGTCGACGTCTTTTATTAAAATTTTGTTTTCGATGACTTTTGTCAATTTCTTGTCGAAAATTTTTTGTTGTCATTTTGTGGTTGATGATTTTTATTGTCGGTGTTGTATCGACAAGTTTTTTGTGGGTTTTGTTATTAGTGTTTTGGGGTTATTTTTGGGGCTTTTTCTTTCATTTGTGTATACCAAATAATAATAATAATAATAAAAGAATATTCGGGTGTGGTGGTTTTGTGTTAAATTCCCCATTGATAAGTATAGCTCTCAATTATAAAAGGGGTCATAAATGGGAGGAGACTGATCAGCCCTATATATGGCCATAGGGGTTTCTCACAATAATCAAATCTAAAAAATATATATATATATAATATAAAAAAAGAAATATATATATATAAAGATATACATATTATTGCTATTATGTAGCTTATATATAACAACAATATGTATATTAAAAATAAAGTGAATAATAATAAAATGACTATAATGTAATGTATATTACATTATATTGGAAATAAAGAAGTTTTTTTAATGAAGTACTAATAAGCATGTAAGGCTTTATGTTTAGGTTATAGTTTATTTTAAAGCTAATGTGTATTGTTTTGATTTCCTGTAGGTCTCGTTGGAGTGGGCAAAGATTGTAGCCATGTCGATCACATGGATGAAGATAGGCAGTAAGGTTCTTATCGACAATGCGAATGCTTCGAAGAGGAGTCACGGATGTGCGATGCCAACATGGCATCAGATGGCATGTGGGGTCTGATAGTGATAATGTGAAATGGACAAGGAGGCCTCACAAATGCACTGATAGCGAGGTGCTTGAATCTCAAGGCGGCTGACGCGTGGGGTTTCACCCAGATGAAATAGACATAGGAGTTATTTGTAGCATCAATGATGGCCATTTTAACCATCATTAGCATTTACGATGGGTACAGATATAGCGGGTTTTGAATAACGCCAAAAACCACCGTTACATTCCAATACCATGCAGTCGCATCTATGTCTGACAAATGCGTATAGTGTCAATCATAGTTGTAGAAGCTATGAGGCAGCATTTGATGATGAAAATACTCTAAATGGAGGTTACGTTTTATTTATGGGCTCACCTAACACAGTAGTAGAAGAACGTACAGAATAGGGGGATAGAGCCCAAGTTAGAATGTGGATATAGAAGCAACAACGACCCTCGATACGTGGTGTAAAACCCTAGATCGAACCCTTGCCCATATAATCTTAAATGACAATTTGAAATGTTTTCGTTTCATCGATTGTGGACACATAATCATCAGAGGTCGGGAGACGTCGTTCTCCAAGCTTCATGGCAAGATCGATGCAGAAAGGAATGTGGGAGTCATAAGGAGTCTTAAGGTTTTTATTTTATTAATGTTCATTCATATGACAATATAGACTTGGGAGTCACAAGGGAGTTTAATGGTTAAAATTTCATTGATATTTCTTTATATTGTAATGAAGGAGGGATTCGTAGGGATTTTCATTCCTTTATATTATAATATGAAGTCGGGAGTTATAAGGGATTTTAATGGTTAAATTTCATTAATATTTCTTTATATTATAATAAAGTGGGGATTCATAGGGATTTTATTTTATTTAAAATTCTTTTATATTATAATATAAAGTTGGGAGTTATAAGAATAAGAGTGAGGTTTAACGTTTTTTTTTTTTTATGTTAAAAGAAGTAATAGGCAAACATAAAATGACAATATTTTAGGGCTTGTTTTGTTTATATTTGTTTAACATCATGAAAGAGGGGAAGTTGAAATGGAGGAGTTTTAGCATCCTTTAAAAGGCCAATGAAGTCCTTGTAACAAGGGGGCTGGAAATGATGTAAGATTTCGAAAAGCAATAAGAAAGAGCATTTTTTCAAATTTTGAAAGAGTAGCAAAAATTTGTGAGAAAAATCAAAAGGAGGGTTTTTATCATAAAACTAACGTTTTTAGTGTCTTATCATTTCTGCATTTTAGTGAATTCTAGCCATTGTCTTATGCCATGAAATGGGTTGCAACAGGCGAAGGTCAAGATGATGCAGTTTCTCTATGTTTCCTTTGAGTATTGCACTTGATTTAATGGTATTGTGCTTATGTTGCAGGTCCATTCATTCAAGTTGTTTTATGATTACCTCATAACTTGGGATTTTGCAGGGAGGAGCTTGCTAAACTAATTCAAAATTTGACTTTTTCAGCTAACCAAATTTACATTTTGATTTATTTTTTTTGCTAAGTTCATTTTATTTCAAGAACTCACTCATCCCATTCTAGTCCATCCAAAATTTCATTTTCTTTTATTTCCATTCTGGTCCTTTTCCAGAATTTTTGCTAATTTATGTTCATTTCCATTTTGGTAATTTTTCCAAAATTTTTGCTAATTTCTTTTTATTTCCATTCTAGTCCTTTTCCATAATTTCTACTAATTTCCTTTTAGTTTCACTTATATTCTGGTCCATTTCCAGAATTGTTAAGCTTTCAATTTGTTTCCATTCTGGTCATTTTCCAGACTTTCTGCACCTCCAAGTTTCATTAATCTAAATGTTTAGATAAAACACATGGTTTAGGAGGGATACTAACTTGCAATTTCACATTAAGTTAAGATAACATGGCTAACATGCTAACTTCTACTAACCACTATTAGGGTAGTGGCATCAAAATAAGGAAGATAAAATGAACTCACTATCTAAAATTTACTTCATCTTAAAGGCACGAGCATTAAAATGAGGTGGAAAACTCCACATTTTTTCATTTTAAACCTTTTAAGTGAAGATAAAACACTTTACTAACAGGTATTTAGGGTAAAACCAATTTTTTTTTATTTGTGGAAAACATCCCAAAAGGGATGCCACTTTCGGGTAAGACCCAAGGAGGCAGGGGTATCCATTCCACCAAAAACGCCTAGGACTCGGACCTGGCCTACCACCTTTGACATACTCAAGGAGCAAACAAACACACAAAACCAATTTAAAAATAAGTAAATAACAACAAAAATAATAAAATAAAATAAAAAACATGCTCCTTGAGTGTGTCAAAAACAAAAGCACAACCAAACACGCACAATAAGATAAAAGAAACCACAACACAAACCACATAGAAAAACACAAGAACCACATAACAAAACACAAACAAGACAAAAACAACAGAACACTACAAAGACATAACCCAAAAAAAACATGAAAAATAAACACAACCAAAACCTAAAAAATTAAAAAAAATAAAAATAAAAAACAACCAACAACAGACAATAAACAAAAACAAAAAACATAGAAAACACTCACACATAAAAACACGAAATAACACAAACAAAGAGAAACCCAAGAACAAGAACGAAAAAAACACAAGAACAATAACAAAAAACATAAAAAAAAACAAAACAACAAAAACACAAGAACAACAAAAAACAACACAAAGAACACAAAAACAAAACAAAATAAAAAAACCCACCCACCTTAAAAAACTAAACAAAAAAAAAAAAAAGAAAAAAGAAATAAAAAATGAACAAAACAATGACCTATCTAGACCGAAAGACTATTAAGGCAAGAATCAACAGAGGAAACAAAATAAAGAATAGAATGAGCTAGGGAACTAAAAAAAACTGAATGAACCAAAGAGAAGCAAAAAAAAAAAACAAGAAGAAACTAGGTACCTTCGAAGCTGGAGCCATCCAAAGAAATGATAGAAAGAAGAGCTTCCCTAATTTGAGAAGCCCACCATATAGGAGGGTGGCCATAACAAGTAAGATCACCTTTGTCCAAAGCCCAATTAGCTAAAGCATCAACACTCTTGTTTTGATCTCTGACCACATGATTGTAATCAACTTTCAAAAATCCCATCTGGATTAACTGAATCTTCTCAATAATTCTTTTTATTCTCCAATCCACCTTATGATTCTTAGAAGGATTCTTCAAGAGATTAATCATAAGTTGAGAGTCGAGACTCAACTAACACCTTTTCCCATCCAACCTTAGTAGCCTCCTGAAGGCCTCCGAGGATACCATACCCCTCAGCAAGGTTATTGGAAAGAATACCCAAATTCTCGGCAAAAGTAAAAACCAGGGAGCCATCCGAAAGTCTACCAATTCCTCCCACTTTGGCTTTTCCGGGGTTCCCTCTAGAGGCTCCATCAGTATTGACTTTTCCAAAATCCTTAGGAGGAGGTTGCCAATTTCTATTCCTATCCATCTTACTAATACTCACATTCCCTTTAAGTTGGTTGCCCTTAGAAGGTTTAATCTTCAATCTTTGCATCACTTGATCCCATATTTGGTGGGAGTTTTGGGGGTGATTAAGGAGATGATGGACTGATTCAACTAAGTTGGCTATGGTCTTTTGCCAAATATAGTGAATATCCTTCCTATCTTGATTAAAAATTTGGTTGTTCCTTTCATTCCAAATATTCCAAAGAAGAATGGTAGAACCCATCCAAACTAACTGCCTAATAAAATGATCAACACCCTCTTGATTAGGCCAATCCCTCCAAAGTTGTTCAAAAGTAAAAAAATTGGACCACTTTAAGCCAAGTAAAGTGGCCATTCTCCTCCATAGCTCGAAGGCTAAAGTACACTCAATAAAAATATGGTTGATATTTTCTACATTCTCTTCACACATTTCACATCTAAAAGGGCCATGAAAACCACGCTTCATAAGTTGCTCACCGGTAAGCACCCTACGATGCAATAAAAGCCAATTAAAGAACCTCACCTTAGGCCAGAGCTTTTGAGCCCACAATCGAGAAAATATGTCAGAAGAATGGTTGGGATTATTATGGCATAAGGTCAAATAACCTTGAGCAACTGAATACTCACCCTTAGTAGTGTTGTTCCATCCAAAACAATCTTTTTCATGGGACCAAGAGAGGGATCTCATATGAAGGATGCCTTGGATATCTTGTCTTTGCCTTTCTGGGATTTGAATAGGCCAGTCCTCAATAGGGATCCAATATCTACCAACCTTTGAATTACCAGTATGGTACCGACAGTAATTAGCCACCTTTATCCAATTAGCTCGGTGAAGCTCCTCCATCCAAGGCCTCCAATCGGGAAGCCGAGTTATCAAAGGCTTGTGACCATCCCAAGAATCTGTCCAAAAATTTGCATGTTGACCATTATGAATGATCCAAAATAATTTTTTCTTTATCAAATCCTCACCAGTCTTAAGAACTGCTAAAATGGGAGAACCTTTGGTAGGAAGTTGATAGCGAACAAGGTCTTCAGGACTTTTGTTCTCCGAGCATATTTAGCACGGAGATTATTGGCCCAAAGAGCATTGGGGTTATGCAACATCCTCCAATATAATTTAGCAGCTAAAGCTTTGTTGTTATTAATTGAAGACCGTAATCCTAACCCCCCTTCACTCTTAGGAAGACATAAAGTATCCCATTTCACCAAGGCCCATTTTCTTTTCTCCTTAGTACCACTCCAAAGGAAACGATGACTGATTTGATCCAATTCTCGAAGAACAGCCTTTGGGATATTCAAAATGGAAGAAACATAAATAGGAATAGCTTGAAGGACTGATTTTACCAAGGTGATTCTACCCCCAGAAGAAAGCCACTTGTTGGTCCACTTTCCAATTTTCTTCTTGACTTTGTCCAACAACCAATTCCAATATTTATTTTTTTGCCTTTGAATATTTATGGGAATACCTAAATAAGTGATTGGAAGAGAGGTCTTCTTATATCTTAGTTTATCCAAGACCATGGATTCTGTCTAGCAGAGCAGTGAAAGAAAATAACTTTAGATTTGTCTTCATTGATCAACTACCTGAGTAGCCTTAGAAAAACAGCTAATGATTTGCTTAATATTAGAAGCTTCCTTAACTGTAGCTTTACCTAAAAGAGTAGAGTCATCCACAAATTGAAGATGAGAGATAGGTCTAGCTCCATGAGCAATGGTAACTCCCTCAAGGGTTTTGTTTTCCCTCTTTTTGGTTATAGTCCTACCCAAGCATTCAACAAGAATGATGAATAAATAAGGGGATAGCGGGTCACCTTGCCTAATACCTCTGGAAGCTAGGAAAGACCGAGAAGGCCTGCCATTGATAAGAACTAAGTAGGAAACTGAAGAGATACATCCCATAATCCAATCCATCCAATCCTTAGAGAAACCAAATTGCCTCAAAACTTTGATAAGGAAGTGCCAATCCACTCTGTCATAAGCTTTGGATAAGTCTAACCGAATGAACATGGAAGGAGAATTTTGCATATCCATGGAATGGATGGCTTCCTGAGCAAGAACTATCTCATCTACTATTTGACGTCCTTCCACATAACCCCCTTGCTCTGGGGAAATAATCTTATGCAAAAGAGGCTTCAACCTTTACTGCCATGATTTTAGTAATGATTTTGAGAAGAACATTACATAAAGCAATAGGTCTAAAAGCTGAGATATGATCAACCTCTTGAGCTTTTGGAACAAGAGTAATATAAGTTTTATTGATAACCTTCAAAATTTCTTTGGCTTTCCTGGCTTCTTCCACCACCTCTAATAAATCAACATGAAGGATATCCCAGAACTCTTGGTAGAACTCAATAGGAAAACCATCAGGACCTGGGGTTTTCCCTTTTTGCATTTTAAAAACTACTTGTTGAAGCTCATTGATAGTAACGGGAGCAGTCAAAATAGAGTTCTCCTCAGAAGTGATAAGAGAAGGGATTGCTTGAAGAACATTATATTGTGAAGCTGAGTCAAGGGGAGTAGCAGCAAAAATATTGGAAAAGTAATCAACAACAATAGAGTTCATGCCATCCCAAGTATAAACAACATCTCCAGAATCTGATTTTAAGGAAGAAATAAAGTTGTGAGATCTTCGAGCTAGAAGAGATTTGTGGAAGAAATTTGTGTTTCGATCTCCTTCTTTGAGCCATTGAATTCTAGATTTTTGCTTCCATAAGATTTCTTCTCTTTTTTCCCATTCCTCTAAGCCGAGTTGTGAGTTTAATTTCATCTGCACTTCTCTTCTCTGTGAGGCCATCTAAACGGATTTTCTTATTCAAATTTTCAAGATGAGCAATAACTTCATGTTTTTTTTATGAACATCCCCAAACTCTTTCCAGTTCCAAGTCTTGATTTTGGATTTAATGTATTGCGGTCTTTTGGCAAAACAGAACATCTTAGTCCCATGCCTAGGTTTACCTTCCTTCCACCATTGTTGCACATGAGGTCTGAAGGAAATGTCTCTAAGCCACATTAATTGAAAATGAAAAGGAGAGAAACTCACATTGGTTTTCCACATTTCCACCATGGTGGCCAATGATCCGAACCAACATTATTAAGAGTCTTCACTTTAGGAATGTGACCATGGATTAAGAAATTTTCAGAGAGCAAAAACCTATCCAATCTCTCCATTATACAAGCTAAGCCTTGCCTTCGTTAGACCAAGTCATAAGGCCATTATCTGGTTGGATATCCACAAGATGGAGGTTTGCAATATATTCGCTCATGAGGTCGAGTGCTTTTGTCCAAATTTCTATTTCCCCCCTTTTCTCATCCAGAGAGAGGATGGTATTGAAATCTCCTCCGATCAAGATCCAAGCTTTAGGAAAATGAGAGATAATATGAGTAATATCCTTCCATTGTCTTCTTTTTTCCTCCAAAGAAGTCGGAGCATAATCTGGTTGGAATGTCTACTTTGAATAGCTATAGCCAACAAACCCCAACTGCCAACCATATGGTGAATAACTACCTCTTTTGGATCCCAAAGACAAGCAATGCCACCCGAAGTCCCTTGGGAGCTAGGGGAAACCACTTTTCAGCTGGCCAAATTTTACTGGCAATTAAGTCCATATCCTCCATTGACATCTTTGTTTCTTGAAGGAAAACAAGATGTGGATGATTTACCTGAATCATTCTTCTAATTTCATTTTGTTTTGAAAGACTCCCTTTGAGTCCTCTAATATTCCAAGTGATGATCTTCATTAATACCAGGGCTAAAAAAGTTGGGAAGGGCATTAATCTTACCTTCCTCTACAAGCTTTTCACCTTCTTTTACCATATGATATTGATTGGTCTTGCGACCTACTTTTTGATTAGAATCCATCTTCAATTTTTTTTCCCTGTTTCTTGACTTATTCCAATTGAATCTGAGATGGCTTCTAACCTTGAAGAATGCTCGTACACGACCAAAATTTTACTAGATGGTTCAACGGAGTCTATATTGGGACCTGCATTATTTGAAGTTTTGACATTTGAAATATTGTTTTTCTTGTGTAAATTTTCTCCTTTTTTTTTTGTTGAAAACCTTTGATTTGTTGGTTTGTCTCTGAGTTCTTCCCTTCATATTTAAATTGTGTTTCTAAGATTTCAGTTTCCATTATTTCCTCTTCCTCACTTGGGACATCATTTGTGGAAAGGATTTCAAACATATTAGCAGATGACTTTGATTGATCCTTCATAACTGGTTTTTTCTGAGTGTTCTTCTTCTTAGGTATTTGGAAACCTGTTGAGTTTATATCTTCTTTCTTTTGATCAGGAATTTTATTTGGGCAAGCACTGGCCAAATGACCATATTCATGGCAAATTCTACAACGAAAAGGAATGTTCTCATAGTCCACTACTTGCTCCCAAGTGTCTTCCCCAAATTGTAATGTGATCTTTTTAGGTAGGGGTTTGTCAAAATCCATTAAAACACAAATCCGAGCATAAATAATATGTTCAAAATTTTGAGTACAATCAGCGAGTCATCATAAAAGTTCCTAAAGAGTTTCCAATTGAAGAAAAAATAGTAGGATTCCAAAATTCAATAGGGAGGCCAAAGAGTCTAACCCACACGGGAGCTATAGAAGGCATCTCTTCTTCGGCTTTAAATTTAGTATGCCGGGGCTTCATGAAAAGCCCTGCCCTTCCAAAAAACCAAGGACCCCCTTGAAAAGTTTTCTCTCTATCTTCATTATTAGCAAATAAAACAAGAAAATAACCATTTGGATAAATAGAGATTTGTAACTCACCTTTAGTTTTCCAGACTTTTGCAGCCCAGACTTTGAAAGCAGATAGACTCGGACGAAAACCCACGAACCGACAAATTAGTCCTCTTTTTTCCAAATCTTCAATGCCGGTCTGAATGTTACCCATATCAAGCTTAACAATAGGAGTTCCATCAGCTGCTTTAAGACATCCTGACTCCATTTTCCTGGGATCAATCTTAGGCATTCTTAGAGGTTTATGGGAAGCCCTAATATTGATATTAGCATTGGGTTGAGGTTGTCCACCATGAAGGGCATCCCTAAAATTCATTTTTGGGACTGAGTCTTCAAAATTCTTACCCTTGATAGGGGTTTTCATAGTAGAATTATTTTGTGGGTGCACCTTAGCACCAGATTCACTTGAGATATGAGCCATTTTTTGATCAACTGCTTGAAACTTGTTTTGTGATCTCTTTAATCCTTGCCCTAGACGTCGTGGAAAGGTATGGTTTTCACTTTTCTTTTGTGCAGACAAATTGGAAGCCGTTGTCACTCAAGTTCATAGTATGATCTGTTGAAAGACAAATTTCTAACCCATATTGTATCCCCTGCAACATTTCCTGCTAAAATATTGAGCATAAACCACAAAAATATTGGCCGCTAGGGCCCGAAGGCCCTAAAAACCAACCTCTGGAGCTGCTTGCACTCAACCCAGATGAAACCCTCGCATAGCCGCTTGCCAAATATGTCATTCACACATAGGGATGTGCTAGGATCTGTGTTGCTCCAAATGATATGAAAATTGGTGGAGACGTTCTAGGGTTTTTCAGGCATCTACCCTCAAAATTTTAGCTCAATCCGAGTCCGGATGAGTGAGATATGGCCGAAACGAGTTCGGCAGTTTGGGCAGTCCTATGAAAAACGTCTCCAAGGTAGCACCAATTTAAAAAACCTTAAAAAGAACTGCTTTTATTTTACATTTGCTTCTTAGTTAGATCTTTCAATCACTAAGCATTGTTTAGAACCAACAAAGGCCCCTCGTTTATGGTCACATGCATTATTGAATTATTTCTAGCATTATTGTAATATTTTAGATATTTTACCAGAACCTTGGAGAAGTTGAATGTTTGTCATTTGGTTTCTTTTCAAGAGAGAGTTTTCTATTCAATACTCTGCATGTGGTGGTATTTTGCAATTGGGCAAAATATACACTCAACATTTTGGCGCTAGAAGGAGGGCCTTCTTTTATGCTTTGTGATCTAGTTTTTTTTGCTAATGCTAACGTGGTCAGTTTTGGTTCAACAGTATTGTGTTTGCAGGTGCAACATGTTACTCTTGACTAGTTTGTGAGAAGCCTTAATAGAATAGTTTTAAGTTTCCCAAGTTGGACACACCTAGACGCATTGCTACTAGGTCTAAAACCACTAAGGAAACATTTTTTCAAAGTCTTGCTCCCAAGCCTAGAAAACCGAGATACAAAATCCAGGAGATCGAAATCCCATCCGAGCCTTCTGATACATTAGGTTTAGAGACGCTTTGCCAAGATTTGGAAAGGCTAGCTCTCAGACCTCTGAATCTGAATAACTTTAGTGGGTGTGCACCCATTAGTTCCACCGCAAGAGCTACATCAAGTGTACCCATATCCGTCATCCCGAGGGTGTCAACTACTTTAGTAGGGTCATTACCTTTGGTTAATATGGCCCAACAATAGCAACAACAACAACTAGTTCCCTGGTTTGGTACCCAAAGTTCTCTGTTAAGTATACCTGGGGATGTCCATGATATACCTAGGCACCTTGAGAGGTCTATCCCTAAGTTCATCCATGATGGTCCCATTTCAGCTGAAGAGCACGTTCAAATTTACAAGGACCATATGATTAGGCAAGGAGTCAGTCATGAAGACGTCGCTTGTCGACTCTTCCCTAATAGCTTTGACCAAATGGCTCATGAATGGTACAGGAATCTTCCTGCAGGGTCCATTACATCTTGGGCCCAGTTGGAAGCTACCTTTGTTAATCAATTTAGGTCATTGCTAGATCCTACCATCATGTATAACCAATTCATGTCATGCAAGAGGTATCCTAATGAACCTATCAGAACATTTAATGCCAGATTTCAAAAGCTTTACACAAACGTGACTCGTCATTTTGCAATAGACGTTGTTGTGGCATTGCAATTATACCTCATAGCCTTAGACCCAATGACAACCATGTTTACTAGGAGAAATCCTCAAGTTACAATGTTGGCCTTAGCCTATGCTGAAGCCATGACCATTGAGAAACAAATGACACCACAAGGTGGCACTATGCCTCAATTTCCCATGTTAGGGCAATATGGCCCTTACAATCAATTTGCCATGATGAATCAAGCTGTGACACCTTAGATGCCCATGATGAATGCTTTGCCATATCATCAGTCATACCCATTCGCTCCCATGTTTCCATATTTTTTGACATACCCTAGTGCTGCCATTCCACCCACTCCGCAAATGATGGTTGCTAATCAGATAACCTTACCAGGATTTGAGGCGAGTAGTACTCAAGCCTCAAATGCCTATCCCATGGTTGCACCTCTTCAGGCCAAGGGTCCATGGTGGACCCAAAACACCCAGAGTCAAACCTTAGTGCCTAATCCAGAGGTTGCTAATGTCAGAAATGTCAGTGGATCTAGGGCTGTCATGCCCCAGCCACAAGGACCCAATTTTGAGCTGGAAGAACTCAAGAGAATGACCATCAAATAGGGCAATGACATCATTCGATTATAGAAACAAGTTGCCCAAAATCACATGCCCAATCGAAACCATGACCATAGGAGAACAAGACCATACAATACGCAACCTAACAATGGGCGCGTACCCAATTTGGTAGCCAATCAGGCTGATGCGTTAGGAGGTTGTGAGGAGTCAGAGTCATGTGATGAGGAAATGCATCACTGTTGCCATAGAAAGTCAGACTCTTTGGTGTCTGAAGTCATTCATTATTTAGAAAATGATGAGATGGAGGAAGATATGAATGTGTTAGGAGAGGAAGAGGATGAAGCTTTGGAAGCCCAGACCGCTAAACATTTTGGGAAAGCTAATCACAAGTATTTTACTAGGAGTTCTAAGGATCCCAAAACCTCCTCTACTCCCCCAAACAACCCTTTAGTTCCTCCTGATACAAAAGGTGATGTGAATCCACCACCTCCATTTTTGGAAACACCTAGGACAATGCCAAAAGTGTCGAATCCTGGAACATCCACTTATGACTTGGAAGAAGATATGAAAAGGACCAAGGCCAATATCTCAATGTATGAGGTCTCTCTATTGTTGGGGCAGGATAAAATCATGGGGAAGAGATTGAATTCCCCAAGTCAAATTCATGAGGTTAAATCTGTAGAACCCCAACTTGCTATGATGAAAGAGAAACCAGAGGTTCCCCCTTTTCTCATAACTGTTAGGATCGCAGGAAAAAATTTACACAACTATTTGATTGATTTTGGTGCCTCGGCCAACATCATGCCTCTTGAGATAAGCCAAAAGCTAGGACTTAAGCCTATTCATTCGAATAGTAAAGTGGTCCAATTGGACAGATCTATGGTGGATGTAGTAGGTGTTGTAAAATATGTCCTAGTTTAGATCAACTCGGAGCCTAGGGTCCAAAATTACATGGATATCCTTGTGCTAAATATTGTTGCCAAGTATGGCATGGTTCTAGGTAGGGATTGGAGCAGAAATCTCAATGGTTATGTGGTGATTGATTCCTCCCATATGTGGTTGCCATGGAGAGGAGTTGCAAACCAAATCCGGGTAGATAGAGAACCCAGACTTAGGGAGATGATTACAGAGTATAATAAACCCAATGAGATTCAGTTTACTAAAATAGAATTAGGGGTTTACAATTTTGACATAGAGGACATAGCCGAAGGGTCCCAAAATGATAATATTTACCATTGTACTTTGAAATAAAACAAGAGGGTGTGGACCCTAAATTTTGATGGGTCCAAATCAAAACAAGGTGTGGGAGCTGGGGTAGAGCTCACATGTCCTGGTAGTAAGCCTTTGTTTGCTACCTATAGATTATAGTTCCCGACCACCAATAATGTGGCGGAGTATGAAGCCCTAATTTTTGGACTTCAGTTGGCCCTAAGAGAAAAGGTAAAATGCCTTAAGGCATCGGGAGACTCAGAGTTAGTAGTCAAATAGGTCAAGGAGCAATATACCTGTAGATACAAGAGGTTGAACCTCTATAAAACCAGAGTGAGGGAATTAATTAATGAATTTGATGCTTTCAATATTTCCCTCATCTCAAGAAAAAATAATAAAATGGCTGATTCGTTAGCCATAGCGGCCAACATGCTTTCGCCTATCGACCATAAAAAATGTAAAAAAATTTCCATTGAGTTAGTGCCTTGCCCCTCCATACCAGACAATGTCACGAACTTATAGGTCTTTGATAGTGATAGACACATTTTTAGTTTTGTCACTAATTCTGGTATATTTGAAAATCAGGTTATAGACGAAGAAGAGAGGAGGCAAGTAGAAGTAGGAACAACCGGAGTATGGAACGAGATGCCAAGTGATAGGGCCTCTCTAGAAAAGTTGTTTGATATTGGATATCAAAAGAAAAAAGAAAGAAAAATACCATCCCCCAAGGAATCATGCAATTCAGTCAATTTGGGGAGTGCAGTAGATCCACGTGAAGTGTTCATTGCAAAGGCATGCACACAATGAGAGAAGGAGTCAATAGCTCAGGTTTTAGGAGAATACATTGATTGCATAGCTTGGAGCTATGAAGAGCTGAAAACTTATGACCCGAATGTAATCATGCATACTATTCCTCTGAAGCCTGATTCCAAGCCTTTTAGACAGAGGCAAAGAATGGTTAACCCAATCCTAGAGCCCCTGATAGAGAAGGAAGTGAAGAGGTTGCAGGAATCCAAAATCATCTTCCCTATTAGGCATTCCACATGGGTGGCTAATCTTGTCCCGGTTAGGAAGAAGAGTGGAGAGATTCGGTTGTGCATAGATTTTAGAAATCTGAACAAAGCTTGCCAAAAAGACAATTACCCATTACCCACCATTGACGAAATACTCCAAAAGGTAAATGGGTCTAAAATGATGTCATTCTTGGATGGATACTTAGGATATAATCAAATTCTCATACATCCAAATGACAGGATGAAGACGGCCTTCACCACGAAGTGGGGAACATTTGCCTACCGGAGGATGTCATTTGGTTTGTTGAACGTCGGAGCCACTTTCCAAAGAGCCATGGATTTTGCATTCAAGGGGCTCATTGGTAAGTGCATTATTTTCTATGTGGATGATATTCCTGTCTTCTCCAAGAAGAGGGAAGATCATGTTAGAGACTTGAGGAAAGTGCTCCAAAGGTGTAGAGAACATGGAATTTCCCTAAATCCAAAAAAGTGCATCTTTGGGGTAACAGAGGGTAAGTTGTTAGGACACGTCATTTCAAAATATGGGATCACCATAGACCCAGAACGGATAGCCGCTATCCGATATATTCCTCATCCTAATAGCAAAAAGGAGCTTAGGTCCTTTTTCGGTAAGATTAACTTTGTGAGAAAATTCATTTCAGGTTTTGTCGAGATCGCCAAGCCCCTAAATGACATGCTGAAAAAGGATGTTCAGATAAAATGGACCAGTGAGAATAGGGATGCCTTCAAAAGCATCAAGGATGCTATTTCCAAAGCCCCTATTCTCATTAGTCCAGATTATGCTAAACCATTTTATGTTTACACATTCGCTTCAGATCATTCTTTTGCAAGTGTGTTAACTCAGAAAAGTGAAGACAACATTGAAAATCCTATAGCTTTTTTGAGTTCTCCTTTGAAGGACGCAAAACTGAGGTATTCTATCCTAGACAAGCAAATGTATGCCTTGTTTAAAACTGTAAAAAAATTTAGGCATTACATTGTGCATAGTAAAGTTTTTGCTATAGTTCCTGACCCTGCAGTAAAGTCCATGTTCTTACAGAGTGAGCTAGGTGAAAGAAGGGGGAAATGGCTTTCCACCCTTCAAGAATTTGACTTAGAGATAAAGCCCATGAAGATAGTGTGTGGACAAGGTTTGGTCAAGGCTATCATAGAAATTGACCCTTCAATAACGTGCCAAAACTATGAGGTTAATGATATCACTACAGAGGAATGGTACGTAGATATTGTATATTTTTTGTTGCATGGTAAGTGCCCTTCTCATTTGAATTCCACTCAGCGCAGGGCACTACATTTAAAATCAGCTAGATTTCTGATTAAATCTGGTGTGTTGTACAGGAAGAATCATGAAGGAATTTTCCTTCGTTGCATTACTCAAGAGGAAGCAACCCAAGTACTCAAAGACTTCCATGGTAAGTATGGAACTGGACATGGGTCAGAAAACGCGAAAACACACCAAATTCTTAGAGTTGGGTATTATTGGCCCCACTTGTTTAAAGACGCACATGCACATGTAAGAACATGTCACATATGCCAAGTGGCAGCCAACAGAGAGTGGAATGCAGCAATGTCATTGCAGTCAGTGGTAGAGATGAGACCATTTGCACAATGGGGATTAGACTTTGTTGGGGTGATAAATCCTAACTCGTCCGATTCCCATAAGTTCATCCTCACCGCTACTGATTACTGCACAAGGTGGACAGAGGCTATACCTACTAAGAGTGCAACCTCCGAGGTTGTGATTAGATTTCTAGAGGAAAACATAGTCACTCATTTTGGAATGCCTAACTCCATAGTAAGTGACAACGGTTCTACATTTTCCTCTTTAGAATTTGCAAATTGGGCATACGAAAATAAGGTGAGTCTAAAATTCTCTTCCAATTATTACCCCCAAGGCAATGGTTTTGCAGAATCATCAAATAAAAATTTATTATGCATAATCAAAAAATTACTTGAAAAGAACCCTAGAGATTGGCATAGTAAGTTAAAATTTTCCCTTTGGGCAGATAGGACCCGGGGCAAGGAGTCAATTGGGACATCTCCTTATCACTTAGTCTATGGGCAAGACCCTATTTTTCCTACTAATCTGAAATTGCAGACTTTGCATTTTATAAAAGACTATATTGGGACTGATGATAAACTTGAAACCAGATTAACCCAATTAATGCATCTTGATGAGAAAAGGGATGAAGCCATGCTTCATTTCAGCAAACATCAAGACATAATCAAAATGTGGTTTGATAAACGGTCCAAAATTAAGGTCTTTAAAGTTTCAGATTTAGTTTTGTTGTGGGATAAAAGGCATGAGAAAAAAGGAGAGCATGAAAAGTTTGATTGCTTGTGGCTGGGACCCTATCTAATATCCGAAGTCCTAGGTGAAAATAGTTTCAGATTAAAAGACTTGGATGGAAAATATTTGGCCTTACCCATCAATGGCCTTCATTTAAAGCATTATTTTCAGGCCTAAGGGTAGAGTCATTGTATTATATGTACACTAATCAGCTTGCTTATTTGTTTGTCTTGTCAGTTCTATTTCCTGTTTATTTGATCTTGTTTCTTTGATTTCAGAAGTTTTAGTATGTCAAAGTGCTTTAGTTTTGGATTTGATTGTAGGAGTAAGAGGTCAGCCTATGTGTATACGAATGTCAACCAAGACTAAGAGGATGTGAAACATTGGAATCATATGGCAAAGGCTTGAACATGTGAAATATTATTTGCAGCTCATGAAGCATGAAATATTTGATCCTGCATGTCATCCACCCATGTCTCAAAAGCACATTCTTATTACTTAAACATCATATGCTAAACCCAAACACTGAGAGTGATGTCCAATTATCTTGGGATCAAAGGCACAAAGAACACTAAGAAGATCTTAGGTTTGGAAGTTGTTGCCGAAGTTGTCGTAGGTCTATCACATTTCTGTCCATGTCCGACATCTGGGGTAAAATAATATGAAACCATACTTGGATGGGGATGTGAGGCGAAAAGATAATTCTGGTCTATCCTGCCCTACACATAGTCCATAAAATAGTGGTTTTTACCACTTCTGCAATACTTAAAAGCCCAAAATCAGAGTAGTAAGGATAGGGTTAAATTCTCATCATGCTTAGGTTGAGAATCCGACTCCCCAAAGCTTTGATTTTACCTCCATCACACCATGGATCATTGGGTTGTAAGGATCATACTACGTGTCCCTCAGAAGGATGGGTAGTCATCTCAAGATTCAAGAAATCCAAAGCAAAATGTTCACCACTCTATTTCCATCACACCATTGACTATTGGGTTGTAAGGATCATACTACGTGTCCCTCAGAAGGATGGGTAGTCATCCCAAGATTCAAGAAATCAAGAGAAAAATCATGGACTATGGGGTTAACCTCCATCGGGGCTATAGATGCTTGACTGGCAGTGGAGTACACTCATGCCTGGTGACATAACTCCCGTGAGGTTGAGATTTATGGCCGCCATGAGGATAGATTAGTCTGATGACCTCATCCATAACCGGTTTAATTATTTTGGTCAAAGATGAGAGCAATAAAGGATAGGGTTATATTCTCATCACACCTTGGTTGAGAATCCGATTCCCCAAAGCTCTAAGGTCCACTTGCACACACTGGTCCTTGATGATGATGGCTCATAACCAAGCCCTAGATCTGGTCAATGAATTCATCGCACACACAGTTGATCCTAAGATGGTTAGACATTTTTGAGGTGTTTGCTCAAGCCACCATAGAATATGTTGCCCATGCTATAAAAATATTTTTATTCATTGCCATAATTCTAGATGCAATGCAAAAAAAAAATTACAAGCAATAAGGTGCGGAATGCTTCACACACCCAGAGCTAATATTGCATGATTCTAATATTTTGTTGTTCTTATGAGTCTATTGACATTATTCATGCATTTGCTGATGCTTGATGCTTTTGGTTTGAAGTGTGTTTTCAGATTTTTAGGTTGGGTTCTCACCCAAAATGTGCAGGAGCGTTTCCCCAGCAGAGTCACCATTTGTTGTGAGGTTTTCACAACCAGCCCCAATATTGGGGACCCACCTTTTTAATTTTGTGTTCGAAGCGCTTTGGTGTCCTTGGAGCGATATTGTTGATATATCCCAACCTTGATACTTGAAATTTAATTCCCAGGTTCCTTGTTGTGTTGGGTTGTTTTTGGTTTTGTTGTGAGTGTCTAATGTTTTGCTTAGTTTTGCATTTGAAATTTTTGCTATGTTCTTGTCGATGACTTTTTGTCATCAATTTTTGTCGATGAATTTTTATCGTCAATTTTTGTCGACTTTTTATCGTCAGTTTCTTGTCGATGACTTTTTGTCGTCAATGTTTTGTCGTCAATTTATTGTCGACGTCTTTTGTTACAAGTTTGTTGTCGATGACTTTTGTCAATTTCTTGTCGATAATTTTTGGTTGTCATTTTGTGGTTGATGATTTTTATTGTCGGTGTTGTATCGACAAGTTTTTTGTGGGTTTTGTTATTAGTGTTTTGGGGTTATTTTTGGGGCTTTTTCTTTCATTTGTGTATACCGAATAATAATAATAATAATAATAAAAGAATATTCGGGTGTGGTGGTTTTGTGTTAAATTCCCCATTGATAAGTATAGCTCTCGATTATAAGAGGGGTCATAAGTGGGAGGAGACTGCTCAGCCCTATATATGGCCATAGGGGTTTCTCACAATAATCAAATCTAAAATATAAAAATATAAATATATATATATATATATAAAGATATACATATTATTGCTATTATGTAGCTTATATATATAACAACAATATGTATATTAAAAATAAAGTGAATAATAATAAAAGGACTATAATGTAATGTATATTACATTATATTGGAAATAAAGAAGTTTTTTTAATGAAGTACTAATAAGCCTGGAAGGCTTTATGTTTAGGTTATAGTTTATTTTAAAGCTAATGTGTCATTGTTTTGATTTCCTGTAGGTCTCGTTGGAGTGGGCAAATATTGTAGCCACGTCGATCACGTGGATGAAGATAGGCGGTAAGGTTCTCACCGGCAATGCGAATGCTTCGACGGGGAGTCATGGATGTGCGATGCCAACGTGGCATCAGACGACACGTGGGGTCTGATGGTGACAAGGCAAAATGGACAAGGTGGCCTCACAAACGTGCTGACAATGGGGTGCTTGAATCTCAAGGTGGCTGACGCGTGGGGTTTCACCCGAATGAAATAGACATAGGAGTTATTTGCAGCATCAATGATGGCCATTTTAACCATCATTGGCATTCACGATGGGCACAGACGTAGTGGGTTTTGAATAACGCTGGAAACCACCATTACATTCCAATACCATGCAGTCGCATCTATGTCTGATAGATGCGTACAGTGTCAATCACGGTTGTAGCAGCTATGAGGTAGCATTTGATGATGAAAATGCCCGAAATGGAGGTTACATTTTATTGATGGGCTCACCTAATGCAGCAGCAGAAGAACGTACAGAATAGGGGGACAACGCCCAAGTTAGAATGTGGATACAGAAGCAACAACGACCCTCGATACGCGGTGTAAAACCCTAGATCGAACCCTTGCCCATATAAGCTTAAACGACAATTCGAAATGTTTTCGTTTCATCGATTGTGGACACAGAATCATCAGAGGTCGGGAGGCGTCATTCTCCAAGCTTTCATGGCAAGATCGATGCAGAAAGGAACGTGGGTGTCATAAGGAGTCTGAAGGTTTGTATTTTATTAATGTTCATTCATATGAAAATATAGACTCGGGAGTCACAAGGGAGTTTAATGGTTAAAATTTCATTGATATTTCTTTATATTGTAATGAAGGGGGGATTCGTAGGGATTTTCATTCCTTTATATTATAATATGAAGTTGGGAGTTATAAGGCATTTTAATGGTTAAATTTTATTAATATTTCTTTATATTATAATATGAAGTAAGGGGAGTTATAAGAATAAGAGTGAGGTTTGACGTTTTTTTTTTTTTTAAGATGTTAAAAGGAGTAATAGGCAAACATAAAATGACAAGATTTTAGGGCTTGTTTTGTTTATATTTGTTTAACATCACGAAAGAGGGGAAGTTGAAACGGAGGGGTTTCTGCATCCTTTAAAAGGCCAATGAAGTCCTTGTAACAAAGGGGGGCTGGAAATGATGTAAGATTCCGAAAAGCAATAAGAAAGAGCATTTTTTCAAATTTTGAAAGAGTAGCAAACTTTTGTGAGCAAAATCAAAAGGAGGGTTTTTATCATAAAACTAACGTTTTTAGTGTCTTATCATTTTTGCATTTTAGTGACTTCTAGCCATTGTCTTATGCCATGAAATGGGTTGCAATAGGCGAAGGTCAAGATGATGCAGTTTCTCTATGTTTCCTTTGAGTCTCGCACTTGATTTAATGGTATTGTGCTTATGTTGCAGGTCCATTAATTCAGGTTGTTTTATGATTACCTCATAACTTGGGATTTTGCAGGGAGGAGCTTGCTAAACTAATTCAGAATTTGACTTTTTTAGCTAACCAAATTTGCATTTTGATTTATTTTTTTGTTAAGTTCATTTTATTTCAAGCACTCAATCATTCCATTCTGGTCCATCCAAAATTTCATTTTCTTTTATTTCCATTCTGGTCCTTTTCCAGAATTTTTGCTAATTTATTTTCATTTCCATTCTGGTCCTTTTTCCAGAATTTTTGCTAATTTCTTTTTATTTCCATTCTGGTCCTTTTCCAGAATTTTTGCTAATTTCCTTTCAGTTTCACTTCTATTCTGGTCCATTTCCAGAATTGTTAAGCTTTCAAGTTGTTTCCATTCTGGTCATTTTCCAAAATTTCTGCACCTCCAAATTTCATTAATCTAAATGTTCAGATAAAACACATGGTTTAGGAGGGATACTAACCTGCAATTTCACATTAAGTTAAGATAAGAAATGAAAGCTAACTTTGCTAACATGGCTAACATGCTAACTTCTACTAACCACTATTAGGGTAGTGGCATCAACATAAGGAAGATAAAATGAACCCACTATCTAAAATTTACTTCATCTTAAAGGCACGGGCATTAAAATAAGGTGGACAACTCCACATTTTGTCATTTGAAACCTTTTAAGTGAAGATAAAATACTTTACTAACAGGGATTCAGGGTAGCACCAATTTAAAAAACCTTAAAAAGAACTGCTTTTATTTTACATTTGCTTCTTAGTTAGATCTTTCAATCACTAAGCATTGTTTAGAACCAGCAAAGGCCCCTCGTTTATGGTCACATGCATTATTGAATTATTTCTGGCATTATTGTAATCTTTTAGATATTTTACCAGAACCTTGGAGAAGTTGAATGTTTGTCATTTGGTTTCTTTTCAAGAGAGAGTTTTCTATTCAATACTCTGCATGTGGTGGTATTTTGCAATTGGGCAAAATATACACTCAACATGACTTAAGTCTATATGTGTTAGGAAGGTTTGTATAGGTTTCAATATTGGGTTACTAGAACATTCTAACAAAAAATAAATCACACCCACAAAAAATTAAATAACACCATTGTAGAAATTAAACCATACCTTGTAGAAAATAAAGCTTGCACAAAATAAAATCATGCATGTAGGAAATGAAATTACACTTGTTGAAAAGTAAATTAAAACACTTGTAGGAAATAAAAAATGCACTTGCAAGAACAAGATCTAATATAGAAACAACATAAAACTATCATGGGAAATAAAAATAAATAATTAATGTAATATGCAAATGTATTAATTACAAATTAAAATTATACATATATGGAAATAAAATAATAATTAATTAAATATTCTATGAACATATTTACAAAGATGATACTTTTCATTGTGTTGATGGAGTGGGCCCTTACTCCTCAGTCTAATGAAAAGTAAATATTAATTCAAAATGATATTTATAAACATGCAAAAATAAGAAAATAACACAATTTTTTTATAATAAAAATAGGATGAAATTACCCTTTTACAAAAACCTTCAATTATACACATCCATTCTCTTCCTCTCCTTCATTTTCATCTCTCATCCTCTTTTGACCCCTCTAATGCATCATTATTACTCTTTTATAGAGAGATCATATATAATAATCCAATAATAACTATTACTATAAAATATTTCCAATTTGAATTAGTTTGAAACAAATCCAACCAATTATATCTATGGAAAATAACAACTAAAATTAGTTGGAAATAAATCCAACCAATTATATCTAGGAAAAATAACAACTAAAATTAGTTTGAAACAAATCCAACTAATTTAAATCCATTCAAGGTAGATGGAAACCAATCTTAACATATCTGATTTCTATATAACTAATTTAAATTCAACCCAAACATTCTATTTGTGTTTTCTATTTCACCATGTCCAATGCTGACATCATGTTTGGTGCTAATGTTGTCATGTCTAATGTTCTTTGGTGTTGTGTTGGCATCATCTCTAATACTGACATCATCTTTAGAGATGATATCATTATCTCTAATGTTGTTCTCTAGTTCTCCTATGTTGACATCATCTCTGGTGCTAACATCATCATATTTAGTGTTTATATCATCATATCTATGGCTATTGTCAAGGCTTTAATGATGACATCATAATATCCAGGGTTGCTATCAAATCTTTGGTGCTTTTCTATATGGTTGTAGTGCCAATTTGTAGGGTTTCAGTGCTACTTTGGTGCTACTTCAATGCTATTCTAGGACTACTCTGGTGTTGCTTTGTATGATCTAAAATGTTGTTTTTAGATCTACAAAGTGTCAATATTCCTTTTCATGCCATGATATCCATCAATTTAATATAAAATCTTACATTTTTATCTCTAAAAGTAAATAAATACATTTTTTTCAACTTAGTACAATGTTCCTCCTTTTCACTATGCTTAATTGCAATATATATGCAAATTACAATCTAATCCATAGTTAAGTGACACAAGATGAGGCTTAAAGACTATACCAAATGAAGTTTTTTAGAGCCTCACCAGAATGAGATATGATGATAGAGGTATAGAAAGGAATGAGCAAGGAACAATAAATCCTATATTTCCAAGCATTAGGCCAAAGAATAAAGGTCTTGGTTATGATAGTTAATCAAGTAATGAGAATAAATCTCTAAAAGTTGAAACCTTGATGGAAGGTGAGACATCCCAATGTGCACAAAATTAAAAAATTTAATAAAAATATTTATGTATAGCTAGAAATGTTAAAAACATATGTTCTGATCTATATGATTTTACCCATGTTAAAAAACAATTGAATTTTAAATTATTGGTAGAAAGACAAAATGACAAACATAAAACATTTAAATTATGGATGGATAGATACGATGGAACATAATAGAGAAATAAACATGTTACGATTCTATAGGGAATTGTTTCATCCTCAAAAGAGAAATATAAATAATTACTATTGTTGAGATATATCAAGCTATTTTGTGTGCACTTGGAAGTGGTTAAGGGAAAATAGAGTGGTGTCTAGGGGTTATCCATATTCAAAATCTCAAATGAATAAATTAGTGCTAAACCATGTCAAAACCTTCTATTGAGATAATTATGATTTATCCAATTAATAATCCTTAGTGATAGAAATGCATGCAATTTATTAATAACAATTGATAGATGAAGACTACAAAGAGCGATGTGGTTTTGATTTTCAAAGACACCAAAGTGGAGGATACTTTAATTTAGATTAAACTAGGTATTTAGATGATTTAAAATCTATTATGATAAAATGAAAACTTATTCAAAAACATGCGCTTGAGCTTAAACATCCCTAAAGTGAATATATTTTCATAAATAATTTAAATGAAGTAATATTTATCCATTTTAGGCATATTTTGGGTTGTCATTCAAGAGTTATTATTATGTAATGACCACACCTGATACTATTATAATTTCTAATTGAAAATGAATATGTTATCCATGTCTAATATTAGGGATTATGTATCACAATGATCTAGCTAATTTTAGTCCTTTTATGCATCCTAATCATTAAATATCTAAGACTTTCACTTGACATGTTTATAAAACATAAAGAATTTAGGAAGATAGTGTAGAAGTTTATCAAATGATATTTTGAATCTAGCTTCAAAATCCCTCATTAGATCAAAATGGATATAGAAGGGTGGATTTTCAATAGATAGGATTATTGTGGATAGAGAAATGAAGAAGACAACAAACAATATAAAATATAATATACAATTAAATTCTATTTCAAATAGGAAATATCAGGACAATGACAATAGTCAAAATTAGTACACATGGGTCAAAATATAATCCATAGGATGAGGGAGACGTTTTTCGCAGGACTGCCCAAACTTCCGAACTCGTTTCGGTCATATCTCACTCATCCGGACTCGGATTGAGCTAAAATTTTGAGGGTAGATGCCTGAAAAACCCTAGAACGTCTCCACCAATTTTCATATCATTTGGAGCAACACAGATCCTAGCGCATCCCTATGTGTGAACGACATATTTGGCAAGCGGCTATGCGAGGGTTTCATCCGGGTTGAGTGCAAGCGGCTCCGGAGGTTGGTTTTAGGGCCTTCGGGCCCTAGCGGCCAATATTTTTGTGGTTTATTCTCAATATTTTAGCAGGAAATGTTGCGGGGGATACAAGATGGGTTAGAAATTTGTCTTTCAACAAGATCATACTGTGAACTTGAGTGACAACGGCTTCCAATTTGCTGCACAAAAGAAAAGTGAAAACCATACCTTTCCACGGCGTCTAGGGCAAGGATTAAAGAGATCACGAAACAAGTTTCAAGCAGTTGATCAAAAAATGGCTCATATCTCAAGTGAATCTGGTGCTAAGGTGCACCCACAAAATAATTCTACTTGTGAAAACCCCTATCAAGGGTAAGAATTTTGAAGACTCGGTCCCAAAAATGAATTTTAGGGATGCCCTTCATGGTGGACAGCCTCGGCCCAATGCTAATATCAATATTAGGGCTTCCCATAAACCTCTAAGAATGCCTAAGATTGATCCCAGGAAAACGGAGTCGGGATGTCTTAAAGCGGTGATGGAACTCCTATTGTTAAGCTTGATATGGATAACATTCAGATGGGCATTGAAGATTTGGAAAAAAGAGGACTAATTTGTCGGTTCATGGGTTTTCATTCGAGTCTATCTACTTTCAAAGTCTGGGCTACAAAAAGCTAGAAAACTAAAGGTGAGTTACAAATCTCTATTTATCCAAATGGTTATTTTCTTGTTTTATTTGCTAATAATGAAGATAGAGAGAAAACTTTTCAAGGGGGTCCTTGGTTTTTGGAAGGGCGAGGGCTTTTCATGAAGCCCTGGCATACTAAATTTAAAGCCGAAGAAGAGATGCCTTCTATTGCTCCCGTGTGGGTTAGACTCTTTGGCCTCCCTATTGAATTTTGGAATCCTACTATTTTTTCTTCAATTGGAAACTCTTTAGGAACTTTTATGATGATTGCTGATTGTACTCAAAATTTTGAACATATTATTTATGCTCGGATTTGTGTTTTAATGGATTTTGACAAACCCCTACCTAAAAATATCACATTACAATTTGGGGAAGACACTTGGGAGCAAGTAGTGGACTATGAGAACATTCCTTTTCATTGTAGAATTTGCCATGAATATGGTCATTTGGCAGTGCTTGCCCAAATAAAATTCTTGATCAAAAGAAAGAAGATATAAACTTAGCAGGTTTCCAAATACCTAAGAAGAAGAACACTCAAAAAAAACCAGTTATGAAGGATCAATCAAAGTCATCTGCTAATATGTTTGAAATCCTTTCCACAAATGATGTCCCAAGTGAGGAAGAGGAAATAATGGAAACTGAAATCTTAGAAACACAATTTAAATATGAAGGGAAGAACTCGAGAGACAAACCAACAAATCAAAGGTTTTCAACAGAAAAAAAAGGAGAAAATTTACACAAGAAAAACAATATTTCAAATGTCAAAACTTCAAATAATGCAAGTCCCAATATAGACTCTATTGAACCATCTAGTAAAATTTTGGTTGTGTACGAGCATTCTTCAAGGTTAGAAGCCATCTCAGATTCAATTGGAATAAGTCAAGAAACAGGGAAAAAAAATTGAAGATGGATTCTAATCAAAAAGTAGGTCGCAAGACCAATCAATATCATATGGTAAAAGAAGGTGAAAAGCTTGTAGAGGAAGGTAAGATTAATGCCCTTCCCAAATTTTTTAGCCATAGTATTAATGAAGATCATCACTTGGAATATTAGAGGACTCAAAGGGAGTCTTTCAAAACAAAATGAAATTAGAAGAATGATTCAAGTAAATCATCCACATCTTGTTTTCCTTCAAGAAACTAAGATGTCAATGGAGGATATGGACTTAATTGCCAGTAAAATTTGGCCAGTTGGAAAAGTGGTTTCCCTCAGTTCCCAAGGGACTTCGGGTGGCATTGCTTGTCTTTGGGATCCAAAAGAGGTAGTTATTCACCATATGGTTGGCAGTTGGGGTTTGTTGGCTATAGCTATTCAAAGTAGACATTCCAACCAGATTATGCTCTGCATTACTATTTATGCTCCGACTTCTTTGGAGGAAAAAAGAAGACAGTGGAAGGATATTACTCATATTATCTCTCATTTTCCTAAAGCTTGGATCTTGATCGGAGGAGATTTCAATACCATCCTCTCTCTGGATGAGAAAATGGGGGAAATAGAAATTTGGACAAAAGCAATGACCTCATGAGCGAATATATTGCAAACCTCCATCTTGTGGATATCCAACCAGATAATGGCCTTATGACTTGGTCTAATAGAAGGCAAGGCTTAGCTTGTATAATGGAGAGATTGGATAGGTTTTTGCTCTCTAAAAATTTCTTAATCCATGGTCACATTCCTAAAGTGAAGACTCTTAATAATTTTGGTTCGGATCATTGGCCAGTCATGGTGGAAATGTGGAAAACCAATGTGAGTTTCTCTCCTTTTCGTTTTCAATTAATGTGGCTTAGAGACATTTCCTTGAGACCTCATGTGCAACAATGGTGGAAGGAAGGTAAACCTAGGCATGGGACTAAGATGTTCTATTTTGTCAAAAGACTGCAATACATTAAATCCAAAATCAAGACTTGGAACTGGAAAGAGTTTGGGGATGTTCATAAAAAAAAACATGAAGTTATTGCTCATATTGAAAATTTGAATAAGAAAATCCGTTTAGATGGCCTCACGAAGAAGAGAAGTGCAGATGAAATTAAACTCACAACTCAGTTAGAGGAATGGGAAAAAAGAGAAGAAATCTTATGGAAGCAAAAATCTAGAATTCAATGGCTCAAAGAAGGAGATCGAAACACAAATTTTTTCCACAAATCTCTTCTAGCTCGAAGATCTCACAACTTTATTTCTTCCTTAAAATCAGATTATGGAGATGTTGTTTATACTTGGGATGGCATGAACTCTATTGTTGTTGATTACTTTTCCAATATTTTTGTTGCTACTCCCCTTGACTCAGCTTCACAATATAATGTTCTTCAAGCAATCCCTTCTCTTATCACTTAGAGGAGAACTCTATTTTGATTGCTCCTATTACTATCAATGAGCTTCAACAAGTAGTTTTTAAAATGCAAAAAGGGAAAACCCGAGGTCCTGATGGTTTTCCTATTGAGTTCTACCAAGAGTTATGGGATATCCTTCATGTTGATTTATTAGAGGTGGTGGAAGAAGCCGGGAAAGCCAAAGAAATTTTGAAGGTTATCAATAAAACTTATATTACTCTTGTTCCAAAAGCTCAAGAGGTTGATCATATCTCAGCTTTTAGACCTATTGCTTTATGTAATGTTCTTCTCAAAATCATTACTAAAATCATGGCGAGAAAGGTTGAAGCCTCTTTTGCATAAGATTATTTCCCCAGAGCAAGGGGGTTATGTGGAAGGACGTCAAATAGTAGATGAGATAGTTCTTGCTCGGGAAGCCATCCATTCCATGGATATGCAAAATTCTCCTTCCATGTTCATTCGGTTAGACTTATCCAAAGCTTATGACGAGTGGATTGGCACTTCCTTATCAAAGTTTTGAGGCAATTTGGTTTCTCTAAGGATTGGATGGATTGGATTATGGGATGTATCTCTTCAGTTTCCTACTTAGTTCTTATCAATGGCAGGCCTTCTCGGTCTTTCCCAGCTTCTAGAGGTATTAGGCAAGGTGACCCGCTATCCCCTTATTTATTCATCATTCTTGTTGAATGCTTGGGTAGGACTATAACCAAAAAGAGGGAAAACAAAACCCTTGAGGGAGTTACCATTGCTCATGGAGCTAGACCTATCTCTCATCTTCAATTTGTGGATGACTCTACTATTTTAGGTAAAGCTACAATTAAGGAAGCTTCTAATATTAAGCAAATCATTAGCTATTTTTCTAAGGCTCCTGGGCAGTTGATCAATGAAGACAAATCTAAAGTTATTTTCTTTCACTGCTCTGCTAGACAGGAATCCATGGTCTTGGATAAGCTAAGATATAAGAAGACCTCTCTTCCAATCACTTATTTAGGTATTCCCATAAATATTCAAAGGCAAAAAAATAAATATTGGAATTGGTTGTTGGACAAAGTCAAGAAGAAAATTGGAAAGTGGACCAACAAGTGGCTTTCTTATGGGGGTAGAATCACCTTGGTAAAATCAGTCCTTCAAGCTATTCCTATTTATGTTTCTTCCATTTTGAATATTCCAAAGGTTGTTCTTCGAGAATTGGATCAAATCGAGTCATCGTTTCCTTTGGAGTGGTACTAAGGAGAAAAGAAAATGGGCCTTGGTGAAATGGGATACTTTATGTCTTCCTAAGAGTGAAGGGGGGTTAGGTTTACGGTCTTCAATTAATAACAACAAAGCTTTAGCTGCTAAATTATATTGGAGGATGTTGCATAACCCCAATGCTCTTTGGGCCAATAATCTTCGTGCTAAATATGCTTGAGAACAAAAGTCCTGAAGACCTTGTTCGCTATCAACTTCCTACCAAAGGTTCTCCCATTTTAGCAGTTCTTAAGGCTGGTGAGGATTTGATAAAGAAAAAATTATTTTGGATCATTCATAATGGTCAACATGCAAATTTTTGGATAGATTCTTGGGATGGTCACAAGCCTTTGATAACTCAATTTCCCGATTGGAGGCCTTGGATGGAGGAGCTTCACCGAGCTAATTGGATAAAGGTGGCTAATTATTGTCGGTACCATATTGGTAATTCAAAGGTTGGTAGATATTGGATCCCTATTGAGGAGTGGCCTATTCAAATCCCAGAAAGGCAAAGACAAGATATCCAAGGCATCCTTCATATGAGATCCCTCTCTTGGTCCCATGAAAAAGATTGTTTTGGATGGAACAACACTACTAAGGGTGAGTATTCGGTTGCTCAAGGTTATTTGACCTTATGCCATAATAATCCCAACCATTCTTCGACATATTTTCTCAATTGTGGGCTCAAAAGCTTTGGCCTAAGGTGAGGTTCTTTAATTGGCTTTTATTGCATCGTAGGGTGCTTATTGGTGAGCAACTTATGAAGCGTGGTTTTCATGGCCCTTTTAGATGTGAAATGTGTGAAGAGAATGTAGAAAATATCAACCATATTTTTATTGAGTGTACTTTAGCCTCTGAGTTGTGGAGGAGAATGGCCACTTTACTTGGCTTACAGTGGTCCAATTTTTTTACTTTTGAACAACTTTGGAGGGATTGGCCTAATCAAGAGGGTGTTGATCATTTTATTAGGCAGTTAGTTTGGATGGGTTCTACCATTCTTCTTTGGAATATTTGGAATGAAAGGAACAACCGAATTTTTAATCAAGATAGGAAGGATATTCACTATATTTGGCAAAAGACCATAGCCAACTTAGTTGAATCAGTCCATCATCTCCTTAATCACCCCCAAAACTCCCACCAAATATGGGATCAAGTGATGCAAAGATTGAATATTAAACCTTCTAAGGGCAACCATCTTAAAGGGAATGTGAGTATTAGTAAATTGGATAGGAATAGAAATTGGCAACCTCCTCCTAAGGATTTTGGAAAAGTCAATACTGATGGAGCCTCTAGAGGGAACCCTGGAAAAGCCAGTGTGGGAGGAATTGGTAGACTTTCAGATGGCTCCCTGGTTTTTACTTTTTTTGAGAATTTGGGTATTCTTTCCAATAACCTTGTTGAGGGGTATGGTATCCTCGAAGGTCTTCAGGAGGCTACTAAGGTTGGATGGGAAAAGGTGTTAGTTGAGTCGACTCTCAACTTATGATTAATCTCTTGAAGAATCCTTCTAAGAATCATAAGGTGGATTGGAGAATAAAAAGAATTATTGAGAAGATTCGGTTAATCCAGAGGGGATTTTTGAAAGTTGATTACAATCATGTGGTCGAGAGATCAAAACAAGAGTGTTGATGCTTTAGCTAATTGGGCTTTGGACAAAGGTGATCTTACTTGTTATGGCCACCCTCCTATATGGTGGGCTTCTCAAATTAGGGAAGCTCTTCTTTCTATCATTTCTTTGGATGGCTCCAATTCTGAAGGTACCTAGTTTCTTCTTGTTTTTTTTTTGCTTCTCTTTGGTTCATTCAGTTTTTTTAGTTCCCTAGCTCATTCTATTCTTTATTTTGTTTCCTCTATTGATTCTTGCCTTAATAGTCTTATGGTCTAGATAGGTCTTTGTTTTGTTCATTTTTTATTTCTTTTTTCCTTTTTGTTTTTTTGTTTAGTTTTTTAAGGTGGGTGGGTTTTTTTATTTTGTTTTGTTTTTGTGTTCTTTGTGTTGTTTTTTGTTGTTCTTGTGTTTTTGTTGTTTTGTTTTTTTTATGTTTTTTGTTATTGTTCTTGTGTTTTTTTAGTTCTTGTTCTTGGGTTTCTCTTTGTTTGTGTTATTTCATGTTTTTATGGGTGAGTGTTTTCTATATTTTTTGTTTTTTTTATTGTCTATTGTTGGTTGTTTTTTATTTTTATTTTTGTTTTATTTTTTAATTTTTAGGTTTTGGTTGTGTTTATTTTTCTTGTTTTTTTTTGGGTTATGTCTTTGTAGTGTTATGTTGTTTTTGTCTTGTTTGTGTTTTGTTATGTGTTTCTTGTGTTTTTCTATGTGGTTTGTGTTGTGGTTTCTTTTATCTTATTGTGCGTGTTTGGTTGTGCTTTTGTTTTTGACACACTCAAGGAGCATGTTTTTTATTTTATTTTATTATTTTTGTTGTTATTTGCTTATTTTTAATTGGGTTTGTGTGTTTGTTTGCTCCTTGAGTGTGTCAAAGGTGGTAGGCCAGGTCCGAGTCCTAGGCATTTTTGGTGGAATGGATACCCCTGCCTCCTTGGGTCTTACAGAAAGTGGCATCCCTTTTGGGATGTTTTCCACAAAAAAAAAAAAATATTAAAAAAAAATTATAAATAAATATATATATATATATATATATATATATATATATATATATATATATATATATATATATATATATATATATATATATATATATTTTATTAGTTATAAGAATGGGTTTTGAAAGGGTCTCCAAACCTTTTACAAATAAAGGAACACTGCATATCCAGGATAAAACCAAAGACTACAGAGAATAGATAAAAGACTAGAAACCAGTCGATTGGAAAACAATAAGCAAAGCAGGACAATAAAACAACCAATAGAAGACCACAAGATTTTGGAGATGAAAAGGATCCTAGGATCCTGAGCAGAACCAAAATGATAGCACAAAGACTAGATAAGACACCCAACATGGGTTAGCAACAACAAACAACCAACAAAGCTCCCAAAATTAACCATAGAAAGAGAGGACTCAAGCCTCAGTAGAACCAATTTTTGCTTTTTTCATTTCTACCTCCAAGGCCCTAGGCTCACCTTGATTCCAATACATCAATGATTTTATCTCTTTTGCACAATCAATGGCCATATTCAAAGTTCCAATAAGGGAATTTTTGTAATCCATCATCATTTTATTAAATGATTTTGGCATTTTGGTCACATCCAATGGATTGGAGAGCTTCTTACCCCATCAACATGTAGACTTCAAAGTGAAATTAGTTTTCTTCTTCAGGAGAACATGGTCCTCTAAATATGAGTTCTCAACTAAAATTGGGGTCTTCTTAGACTTGACCAACTTAGCGAAGAGGCACTTGGACCACCTTGCACTTTTTGTTCCACCCCTAGTTCCCAATGGTGAATCTAAGGCTTCTCTTGTATCCTTCAGAGTTTCCTTTAGTTTCCTCTAAGATATTAGAGGACTAACTAGATTCTCTTCCATTGCCTAAGGGTTGTTTGACTTAGAGTGAGATAAAGTTAGGGAATCATCAGTAGTAGGGACCTCTGATTGAAGGGTTGTTAGATTAGGGACAACCTCCCCGAGACCTCCTTGATTTTTTTGATGTGTTCAAAAATTAACAAATCCAGGCCCTGATGGATTGGATTAGTAATCTTCCTACCTTTAACTTGCAACATAGACTTCTCCAAAGACTTAAATAAAAAGGAAGGTATGTTAAACACTCTCTTGCATCAGAGTTGATTTAGGAACATGAAATGATAACTCCATAGGATATATTTACTCTCACCTAATGTGAAGTACTCCATAATTACCAAAGCAACCCTATCCCATGGAGCCTTGAGAACTTTCCTTTGGAAATCATTATGGATATTCAACAAGACCTCATCCTCCCCTAGAAAGTACCTGATTTCTCTTGCCAAGGAATGATTTTTCCTATTGTGGCATACACCATCTAAAGGCAGGCCCATCACACCACAACTAAGAGAATGAAGATTTCAAACTCAAGCCCCTCCACTTTCTCCATCCCATTCTTCCATGAATGGGCCATTTGTTTTGATATTTCTCTGTTAAAACCATGGAATTTCAACAAACATTATAGAAGACCACCTTTACTCAATATCTTCCTTACATCATCCTTAAATTCAAGTGAATTTGGCTCAAGGACTATCCCCTCCATAGTCCAAAATACCACCCATAGATTACACTCTTTGGATAATTGAGATATAGAGCAACCAACAGACCCTGGAGGAGAAAAACACAAAATGATGAAAGCTCCACCTAGGAATTTAGAAGCCTCAAGAGACCATTGGAAGATAGCCAACCTTCACCTCAAAATATTAGAACCAATACCCCACTACTAAAAATTAATCCAACTTGGGAAAACTAGGATCTTATTGAAAATAGGTAAATTTAAGAGCTTGCTCTTTCCTAGAAATAGGATAATAGGGCTCTCATCCCAATCCAAGCCAACATCAGTATCAGAAGCCTTGAGGTAGTGCCACTTCACATTTCAAAAGGATCATAAAAAATAAGAATATATAACAAAAAAAGAGAAGCATACCATATGTCCTTTGAAATAATTAGAATCCCCTACAATCATGGCACCCATCTCTATGAATATTAGAGCCAATTTTCAACATCAACTATAGGATTTTATGGCCACTTGACATCCAAATGTGCAAACCAATAGGGCCTCTCCACATTCTAAACAACCACTTCAACTCATGCATGCCAAGGAAGGCCAAGGGGTTTATATGGCTTCCAAACAACCACCTAGGCCAATGATTACCATCTTGCCTTTTATCAATTGATAAAAGCAAGGATTCCCATATAAAAAGGCTTACTTGTTCATGAAATAGGGATCTTGAAGTGAAATAACTTTGGTGATGATGTCTATGCATGGACCATGTGATTTGTATGAATTACTAGCACATGACCTTAGCCACCAATTAAAACACCACCCTACCTCCAAACCTGTTAATAATTGCCACCTGAACCATGCCACTTTTGGTTAGGAGTCCATCCCTATAAGAGTTTGGCACCAAAAATATAGAATTCAAAAATAAAGGAATTTTGACAATATGAGGAGCTTCCCCTATCACACAGACTATAAGAATCAAAGATTAATTTTGCAGTGATCTCTTGATTGATAAGGGAAGAATAAATCACACCCCTACACAAAACTATTACTACATCAATTATTAACATCATCTCAAGACTCACTATCCAACTACAAGAGACCTTGGAGGAAGTCCCTCCTCCACATAGAGGTTCCATTTTGGAGCAAACCAAGGTTTTCCAAGAAATCTGTAGACCCATTTCCTTCTCTAAATATATGATTAATTTGGACTTCCTCCCAAGTTTGGATTATTATTTTGGCCTCTAAAATCATATTAGCTATGTTCTAACTAGGGGATTGAGATACTTTAATAACATTAATAATTTTTAGGGAGTCTCCTTCAATAATCACCTTTCTATAGTCCAGAGACTCCAAAAGAGTCATTCCTTGGTAAAGAGCTCTAGCCTCCATGAAGTGGTAGGTCTGGAAATCCAAATTCTTAGAGAATGCCAAGATAATCCCACCTCTATCATTTCTAAACACATCCCAAGATTACCTTTAGATGCCCCATAAAAGTTAAATTTGATCCATCCTAGTGGAGGTGGTTCCCATTTGGTTTGGGATATTAAGTTAACCACTGCCTGCTCGTTAACCCTTGACCTACATTGGAAACCTAGCTTCAACTCCAACCCCTCCTCCTTTTATCAACCACCAGTCAAGTCCCATTGAAGGCTAAATATATTCTCCACCACACTTGAGATGGCTCTAGAATAAATTATAGCCACATCCCTATTAGAATTCTTGAAAGCCCCATTGTTTCTTTCCTTCCAAATACTCCAAAAAAATGAGGTAGGCTAAAGATAAAAAAAATCAATCTAGGAGCAAAGAAGGGGGGAACCCACTGAATACAAAAATTTGATAGAAGGTTTGGGGTAACCCAATAGACTCCCAAGCTCTCAATACATCCAAGAAAAAGGAGCATTGAAAGAAATATGGTTAGAGGAATCAACACAAGATCCACATAAATAACATCTATTAGGTAGGTACATACCCATTTTATAAAGGTTTTCTAAAGTTAGGATCTTGTTCTAGATAACAAGCCAAAAGAAGACATTAATCTTGGGAGTAAGACCCTTAAACCATATTTTAAAAGAGGGGAGCCAAGACTGGTAGTTAGCATCCAAAATAGCATAGGCAAGCTTTACTAAGAAGGGACCATATTTTTCACCCTTCCAAAACAATGTATCCTCCTCATCCCCACTCTTGATGACCTAAAATTTCAACTTATCAAAAATAAAATTCCAAGCCTCCTTCTTAGCCTGATAGAAGTTAGAAGTTACCAAGGTTTTCCATTTCTTGTTTCCATTCAAGGATTCAATAAAGTTAGCTATTTTTGACCCAAAGATGATTCTGATTTTAGGCTCCACACTAGCCAAATTTGGGTATAGGGAAAGGGGTCAGTCTAGAAGCCAAGGATATTTCTAGAACTCAATCCTTTTCCCACTTCCCATATTCCATTTGCATCCCCTCATAATTGTAGGACTTGACTTTAGCATGCTCTCCCAAAAAGTGGATCCTGAGGGTGGAAGAGGGTCCAAATTTTTTCTCTCCGATGCATATATTTTGCCATTAGAATGTGGACCCAACCCACATTATCCTAGTCAGTTAGCTTCCAACCTTGCTTTTCCAAGAGAGCTTTATTCATTTGGAGCATATTCCTAAGACCCAAACCTCCATGTTCATTCCTACTACAAACTTGCTCCCAAGAGACCAGATGTAATTTCTTCCTTTCTTCTGAGCCCGACCATAGAAAATATTTTTGGATGTGTTCAATTTTTTGTAAAATTTTATTAGGAATTCTAAAGAGAGACATGAAATAAGTAGGGATGCTTTAAGGAGTTGTTCAACTAGCAAAGCCTTCCTTGCTTGACTGAGGAGGGTTTATTTCCACCCAATAATATTCTTTTGGACTCTTTCCACTACTGGATCCCAAAGGTTCTCCTTGATACTTCCTTTAAATAATGGTATTCCAAGATAGAGAGCTAGGAAAACTACAATCTCGCACCCTAGGATATGAGTAATATTCCTCTACCTAGAGGGAGGAGGATTCAAAAAGATATTACTCTTCAAAAAGTTTATTTTTTGACCTACTACCTTTTCAAAGGATAGAAGAATTTCCTTTATCATTTTGGCCTAAGGGACATAGGTAAGAAAAGAAAAAAGAGTTTCATCTATAAATTGATGGTGAGATATCAAACCTTCAATCACAACCTTTGCCTTAATAGACCTTCCCAGTGCTTTAGCCATCAAAATAAAGTGATATGGAGATAGTGGATCACCTTGGCATATGCCTCTACAACTTATATAATAGTCAGTACGAGACCCATTAATAATGATAGAGAATTTCATAGAAGAAATACATGCCTTAACTAGGTTGATCCACCTTTGGTCAAACCCAAATTTAGCCAACACTTTTAAAAGGAAATCCCAAGACACCCTATCATATACCTTATTCATATCAAGTTTAAGGAATATCCAGGTCTCCCACTTTTATCTGCTAAGTAAATCAATTCATGAACTGCTATAATTCCATCTAAGATTTGTCTCCCTACCACAAAACTACTCTAGGCTTTATTAACTAGGGTAGGCAAGAAAATATTTAACCTATTAGCAAGAACCTTCATCAAGATCTTATATAAGGTGTTACACAAGCTGATGGGTTTGTAATATTTGAAATCCTTTGCTCCAACTATCTTAGGGATTATATATAATTTTACTAACAAATAAATAAATTATATATATATATATATATATTTATTTGTTAGTAAAAATATTTTTATTTTTAATTAGAAATAGAATTATATATATAAAATATATATAGAATAAATCCAACTTTAAAATAATTAAATACTCATAACTATAAAAAGTAAAAGATATTAACTAAGCAACTATTAAAAAACATTACAATCCTTGATATGAGTTATCCTAGTTAGATTTATTGGTCATTTTGTATTTGGTATAATGTGTTCTAGTTTACATTATGATTTATCTTATTTAGCATAGTGGTGTTCTAATTTGAATAGTGATACAACTTGTGTCAATTTGTAATAGTGAGATGTCTTTGATATTAAAATCCTATAAGTTTATATAAAGCATATGGAAGAGATAATGAGCCATATCATGGTTTATAAGCTTACTTTGTAATCATTTTGATTTTGCTAATTGATAGTTATGGTTGGTTATTTTTGGTTTTAATATTAAATGTTTTAGAAAATAGTTGCATTTCTATTCAATTCTACTCCTACCTATTTGTAGGTAGAAAATGCAATGAGCATACAATAAAAGTGCATACTTATACATTGATAAGTTCATGTATTATCTATGCCTTGTTTCCTCCACCTTCAATGTCCTTGAGACTTATCTTTAGTGAAAATCCTAAGGGTCCTTTATCTAATGAACAACAAGGGCTATAAACAACTAGAAAAATGCACAATATACATTATATTTGTTAGAGCTCATAATAGTTTATAGAATAATAAGAAACATACATTATTCAAATCATATAGTTAAATAGGAATAGAGAGATTTAAAAAAAAGGAATACAAATATGAGAGGATTATTTTAGGTTCCCAACGCAAATGATAACTAATTGATCATAAATTGATGTAATGGATCAATGGAAGAGGTATATAAATACCTCTAGTAATTCTCTTAGTCCTAAGAAATATTTAATCAATATGTTATTATGTAGAATTACAAAGCTTCATGTTCCAATGTGATATATAGACCTATAAGCTTATACAATAAACTCCATATCATACCACACAATGTTATCCCATAGGCTTATCCAATAAATTATATTATGAAATATTGGATTTGCCAAAAAAGAATAGACTACACATCTCAACACTTGCATAATCTAAATTCAGGGTACAAGGATAGAAGACAATAAATATCTACCTCTATATTGGAAGCTCTACCACATCAATTAAATTTTATAAAAAGATAACCCATTGGAATATACCTTGTTATCCTATAGAAAGACTATATTATATCTAGACTTCTTACACTACACTTTAATATTCTTTAATCTCATAAGAAAATTCTTGATAAGATGACCTTTTTCCTTACATAGTTTTAAAGTATTTTTTATCTTCTTTGAAGGATTTGACTTATCCATAAAACACAGGATCTGATGGACTTTTAGCCAGATTAAATCATAGGTCCCAATATCTAGGATATTAATCAAACTCAATATTAGAGCATTCGACCAATCTGATTAATATCAATAAATATAACATTCGTTAAATAACAATAATATGCAAAAACAAACTTACAATATTATTGTCAAATATATAAGATCTCTTGTATTTCTTCAATACTCACATGAGTATTCTTCATTTATACAATACATAAATATTTGTGTCCATAAAATAACTTTACATAAGTTTTCAATACTTTGACTATTGCTTTCCTCACATATTTAGGAGATGCATCCTTTCCTATTCTTCACATATGATCTCTCATGTCTCTTTAATTTACATCTTGATACATATCACGTGTCTCTTCACTTGTATACTTGACACATACACACATGAATTGACTTACTTATATGACGCATTGCGCACTCTCACATATTACACACTTTATTACATGACACTTGGACTCATCCTACACATTGACACATACTTAAGGGAAATATAAATCACACTCTCTAATCTAATAACTCAATCCTAATCTAATATTTACAAATATAAAAATGTAACATAGGGGTACATTAACACATTATCAAATAATGTAATATTCTCTAGCATGTCATTGTATTACATTATTTGGTTTTGAAGACTTTAGTCTTCAATCTCTAATTCTAGTCTTTGTCCTTCTGCTTTAACTCTAGAACTACTTGAGATTTTGGCGTTGATCTACTAACTTGTTTCTTGTAGTATTTATTAGAATTTCTTTGTGACCATAAAACATTTTAACATATAGATGATTCTATTCCCGTTTGATTTCTTGATCCATCCATAGTGTACTTGAATTTTATTTTCATGGTCTATTTTTGGTTTGGTTCTCTTACAAAGTTTACAATTTTGGAATGATTTGCATTTTAATTTTCTCTTTTCCTCTATTTTGTAGTCTTGTTTTTTGCTACTTTTATTTTATTATCTGAAACATTAGTGTCATTAGGAATTTTTGGATGATCTTCATTTTCATCCTCTTCAATTTGATCTTCATCTATGTAAGGGCTCTAATTTCTTTTTCAACTTCTTTTGTCTCTTGAATTTATTGGACTAAATTGCCCTTTTAATTTTATTCTTTCTTTAGTTCTTTGCTTTGCTCTTCTTCTTTGATCTTATTATCTTTATATTCAATCATGGTATGGTTGCTTGTATGACTTCTATATAATGAATTAGCAAGTCATCACAATAATATATTCTATGAATATTGGAATTTAAAGATTCCATATTAAAGTCAGCATATTCAGCATATGTTGAATTCATCAACATATTATTTTGTTCATCTTTTGGACATTCTTCACCTTCATTCAAATCAATTGTATCACAACTGGCATTTCTCATTTTAGTTTTTCTTTCTTGTCTTTTTTCTTGATAAAGCTTAAAAGTAACTAATGCCATGTACATCACTATGCCTACATAAGTAAGTAATATAATAGAATTTGAGAATTCCACCATGCTCCAAAGAGGTTTTCATGAAGATAGTTGACAAATGTTGTAAAATTTTCATCTTTTATAGTTTTGAGAATTGAAGACAATTTTTTCTTCAAGTTGTCTAGTATATCATTTTTCTCATCAAAATTGTCCATCAGATTTTGAGTATAGAATTTTAGATTTTTTAACATCTCTTCACTATCTTATGAAAACACATTTATCATAATTTCTTGCATAGTGAAATCCTTTGATGTGGAAATCCTTATTTCTCCAAAATTTTAATTCAAACAATCAATAATTTCTTCAATCAATGTGTTCAAACAATCAATATCAAATTCTTTTAAATATTTAATCTTTATTAATCTTCAAATCAATTAACTTTTCAAATTTCAATTTGTAATAATAATTAATTTTGCATTCATCAATCTTGATCAAACTTTAGATTTCATCATTTTTTATTTTAGCTTCATTCTTTCATTCATTAATCAATATTCAAATAATCCTTATCTCTCCATTTCAATTATTTTTTTATCAATGTTTATATTCACCTTATTTATCCTAAAGCATTAGTCAAATGACTATTTAAATTTACTCCTTATGACTCCTAAAATTATGCACTCAATAAATTGAAATAATTTTCACCCAAAAATTAAATGACAAACCTTACCTCCTTTTTATATCCACACTTAGTCTTTTTCAACCTCGTCAAATATGTCTAAGTGCTTTAACCATGTTAGGGCACTTCAGTCAAGTCAGGGTGAATGATTACTCTAGGCATGCAACATTTTTTTATTATGCATAAAAAAGGGATTTTGAAAGGACTCCCAAACCTTCTACAAATAGTAGAGAAGAATATACAATAAAATAATGAGAAGAAAGCAAGAGGAACTGCTCCTAAGAGCTAGGATTAAACCTAAAACTACCACATGTAGAAAAACAACAAAGAAGAGGAGATCCAAAGAGGGGAAGAAAAAACCAATAGTCCCCAAGTCCAAAAGGGAGTGGAAGTGCAAAAGAAAAAGGAATAGAGAGAGGTGGGAAAAGAACCACCCATCCAAACAAAACAACTACCAAGTAAGCCACAACTTACTGGGACTAGGATTCACCACCTTTTTTTTGGAAGTCCTCCAAATGGTTTACCACCTCCTCCATTAGCATTGTTGTCATTATGTTCATCCTGTGTAGGGATTTCATGAGGACTTTTAGGTCAACAAGATTACTACTTGGAACTACCATGAAGGGGGACTCCAAGGAGGAATTTCATAATTCTTTTTTGTTGAGGTTTCACCTCCATTACACTATTGAAATTGGAAAGCATGAATTTCAAGGCCCACATGTGATTCAGAATATAGGTCTTGAAAAGGCAATAGAGGATGACAACAAGATCTTCCTCAGACTGAATTAAAAAGTTTTAGGTTAAAATTCCCAATTTGAATTTCCTTGCCGATGATTGACATGTCATCAACACCACTAAGGGGAAAGGGGTATGAAAATTATAAAAATTAAAATAAGTAAGAGAAAAGGACCCTCATCGAATAACAAGGTAAATGTAAAAGTAAATGGAAATGTGATCCTTACTAAAACCTCTCCTACCAAGTGAGAGAAAGGGGTGCTTCCAACTGCTCAAAGCCCAGTGGACAGGGGGGACAACTCAACATATTTAGGTAATAGCATTCAAAAGTAAAAGCTCTTTGGGGAATCTATCAACCCAAATGTGGAGGGAGTTCTAAAGAATGCCCATGTTCACCAACAAATCAGCTTTCCTATTCCCTTATTTGAATACATGATTGAACTGAAGGCTCTCCATATTCTACAGATAAATATTGACTTCTTCCATTAAGTCTTCAATGTTTCAGTTTGGAGGTTGGAGTCCTTTGGAAATATTGATAATGAAAAAAGGTTCCCCTTCAATAATCACCCTTTTAGGGCCCAAATTTTCTAGAAGCAGAACTCCTTGAAAGAGAGCTATCACTTTAGCAAAAAATCTTGATTGAACCCCTAAATTATCATCATAGGCTAAGAGGATATTTCCTTTATCATTTCTTATAAGCTCTCCAACACTATAATTGCTCAGATTACCTTTGGTAGCCCCATCAAAGTTTAGTTTTATCTATCCTTGAGGCAAAGGGTCTCATGTGACTAAGGAATGGGGGTGAGAGAAAGGAAGGGGTGGGGAGGCTTCACTTCCTTGAAGCCCTAAAAGGGCAACATTGATGGATTCACTTTTAGACCACTTCTCATCATGGAAGGACATCATTAAAACATTTTCTTTTAGAACATTGGAAATTCTTATTTCCACCAACTTAGGATCCTTTTTTATGTTTTGGAAAACTCTATTATTTATTTCATTCCAAATTTCCAAAAGTAATGAGTCATATAGAAAGACCAAAAGGTTTTGAGCTTAGGACTAAGAAAAGGGGAGGTCCATTGCATGCAAAAATAAGAAAAATATTATTGGGCAAGATCTAAACAATGTCAAGGCTTCTAAGGAGAAGGGAGAAAACATTTAGGGAAAATGGAAATTTAAGAAATAAGTGGTTGGAATTCTCCTAGGCTACTTCACATAGGTTGTATCTATTCAGAATTTAGAATGGGAAAACCTCTTTTGTGGAGATTTTAATTGTAAGGATCTTATTTTGGGAAATCAACCAAAAAAAGAAATTGATTTTGGTGGTAAGGTTTTTAAACCAAATTATGTTAACTGGAAACCAATCCTCTTCCCCATCCTCCTATACGAAGTAGGCTGATATGACTAAAAAAAGCCCTTAATATCCACTTTACAAATGGAAGAATTAGCTGAAGAGTTCATTCATTCACTCATGTTTCTCATGTATAATTGTTCCAAACTATGATCTTCTCCTTTGCAGTCGAATATGAGACTTTTCCTCTTCAAGCACAATCAATATTGCTCTCAATTGACTTCTCAGTCTTTGGCATTTTGAATTCCATCTCCTTAGTGCTTCAATGTCCTTCAATCTATAGTTGAGCTTCAAACATGATGCTTCTCAATGATGATTTGAATTACATAGGTGCTCACTACTTTTACCTTTGCTTTTCTATTCTGTCAGTTCTACCTCAACTTGCACAGGCACTCAATAATTTGTCTTGCTCATGGAAATATTCAATATTGATTCCACATGAGTACTTTAGATTTTTCACTACATTTACATAAAATTTTAGCTTATAGCCTAGCACTATTCTTTCTTGTTTATAGTCCATGAACTAGTTCTTATTTTTGGTCTTTAGGCTTTACCATAGTTTGGCTTCTCCATGCTTTCACCAGTTTCTTCACTATATTTTAGCTTGGCTTCCAAAAAACACTCAACTTCTTTGATGTTTGTCTTCCTCAAGTTGGCTTTCATTAAAAATTTCTCTTCTCTAGAATCTTGGGTGCTATTATCAACTCAAAATTTCCCTTAACTTTAGGGTGAAATCAACCCTTTATTTTATCTTCTCCTCGGTGCACTATCAATTAAATTCACACTAGAATTTATTTTGATATAGAGTGAGGATGTGTGGCTCTGATACAATTGATGGATTTTTAGCCAAATTAAATGATAGGTCCCAATATACAGGAGCTTAATCAAACTCAATATTAGACCATTCAATCAATCTAATCAATATCAATGAATATAAGATTCATGAAATAACAATAATATGCAAAAACAAACATACAATATTATTGTTCAAATATACAAGATCTCTTGTATTTATTCAATATTTAGATGAGCATTATTTGTTTATATAATACGTGGAGCTTTATCTCCATAATAGGGTTGTGCACAGTGGTGAATATTCACAAATTGGTGAATATTAGGATTTCCTAAATTGGAAATTGGTGAATATGAGGACCCTCGATGTCGGCCCATTCGCCTAAACTTTTTGGGACCAATTTTTTCTTAGGGTCAATTCACCACAATATATATCCAAACATAGGAATATTTGTACTCGTTGGAAAGCTCTTTTCGAGCCTGATCTAATGGTGGTGTTTTTATGAAGTTATAAGGTGATTTAATAGGTTAAAATTTATCCCAAATATGACCTTACTTTTTAGAGCTTCAAATACCCCCAAATTTTGGTGTGAAGATGATTGATTTAATTTTCTTAGGATTCACCTTGATTTCGATTAGGATTCACCATTTTTTTACAATTACATTTTGGGTCCAACCCCTTATGCATAACCCTACTCCATAATATAGCCTTACATGATCTTTCAATACTTTGAATTTTGTTGGCCTCACATATATGGGAGATGCATCCTTTACTATTATTCATACATGACAAACCTCTCATGTCTCTTCAGTTTACATCTTGACACATATCATGTGTATCTTCACTTATATACTTGACTCATACACATGACTCTTGACTTTCTTATATGACACATTGCACACTCTCACATGTTACACACTTGCACACTTAATTACATTACACCTGGACTCATCTTATACATTGACACATACTTAATGGAAATATAAATCACACTCTATAATCTAATAACTCACACCCTAATCTAATATTTACAAATGTACAAATGTACCATGGGGGTACTTTAACACATTATCAAATTATGTAATATTCTTCAACAATATATTCATATCAATACATTTGAGAGCACTTTTTATGGTCTTGGTCATGAGGAGAGTCATTCTACTTCTTTAGAGCTACTTTAGAAATAACTTGAAGAGAGAAGAGTTCATTAAGGGTTAGAATCTTATGCTTCATAAATAACAAAAGTGTACCATGAATCACTAATTGAACCATTTGAAATGAAGAAGAGATATTGACGATAATTTTTAAACACATTCGAAATAGTTTTCTTTGTGACCTCAAAATATATGATATCTATTCTTAATGCCTTGAAGCTAGCAATATACTCTTTAATATTATCAAACTCAAATCATTGTAAGAGTTGAAATGTCTATGTCCAAGTGACTAACTTCTATTGTATTTACCTTCCCAATGTTGAAATATTTGGTGATTAATCTTCACTTGAGGCCATGATGGGTTTGTATTGTATTATATGTATAAGCTCTTTGGGCCCTTGTAAACCTTGAAAACAATATTTGTAATATTTTATTATTTTAAACCTAAACGATGGCTACTTGATGTTGACATAAATGTAACTTGAAATTGGGAGCATCCAAAATATTTTTTATAAGTTGATAAAATTGGAAAAAGTATTTTCTAATAAAACCCTAGGTAGACTTGGATTGTAAGGGTCTCATTGGATTCAATAGATTTACTCTAAGAGAATTTTTCATTGATAGGATATTTTATTCCTCTTATTACCACTCAATCCTTTTTAATTTTAATGTCTAATCAAATAGATGCCCTAAATTTAGGATTGAGTTTCTCATGAATTAAAAAACTCATTTGTCTTTTATGATTTTTTTCAAAAATCCTTTTCCTTTTCTCTTTTAGTATTGTATGTCCAATAGTAGCAGAAATGAGATGATGGACTAATTTGTTTCCATGAAAGAATAAAATAAGAGATTGAATATTTTTCCATATATCCCTAGCACCAAAGACATCATTTGTAGGCATCTATGCATGGCAAAGGCCTTCGAGTCACTTGACAAAGTTGTTAAAATGGTTTGATAATATATTTGCTATAAAGGCATTGGAAGATTTCTTGATTAGTTGCATTTGAAAAAAGTTTATCTAGGGAAAAGCATGATAGATACAAAGAAACCATTAACATTTATAGGATCCTTGTGAAATTTTAGGAGGGTCTTAGTTCAATGTTTTTTTTTCATTTTTCTTATGGGTACCATTTTTTCCATGTTGAAAGTTTGCTCTTTTCCTCCAAGATGTAAAAATCTAAAATTAAATTTAAGAAATATTCTAGGGAATATTCCCTATAATAAATGGGAAAAACATGTTCCTATGTCAACATGATGTGTGTTGGTGTCAAATGTATACAAGAAGAAATACATTTGAATTGCAAACAAGGGCTAAAAGCAAAGGAATCACCTTATGTTTTTAGAGTCACCTCTTCCCTTATGGCTAGAATATACTTTCATTAGACATTGAGACTTGGAGGTTCATGGTTTAAACCTCCCTTGCTAGAATATTTAATCATAATAGATAACATCAACATGACTTCTATTAATGACATGGCATAGCATGATGATGTGGTACTTGATGATGTCATAAATTTTCTAATCATACAAGCTAACATAGGATCTAATTACATGGAACCTACTAATGTCACAAATTTTCCAACCATCCAAGCTAACATAGGATATAATTACATGGAACCTAATGATATGGAATTCCATACACCTGGCATGGTAGTCCATATAGATGGTGTGACAAATAACATGGTAGGTGACATGGTAGTTGATGTGATGGTCCATACAACTAACATGGTAGGTAATGTGCCAACTAGGGTGGCAATTGACATAGCAATATAAATATAGGTTTGACCAATTACATTCTACCAACTCATAAAACCCAATGACCATATAGTCACACAATCAACAATAGACTTGGAAAAGCATGGATTTCAAATCAAATCAAGATGTGATAAGGATCATAATATGGTTTGTAGATTGTAGTTAAAATTAGAGTGCAACAAGTAGCACAATATTGATCATTTTCTCTATCCAATAGCCTTCATAGTCAATACACAATTGAAAATCCCCTAATTGTGTCAAGTGGTATCACCTTTTTTGTTGGTACACTAGCACAAAATTGGCATCCCCTCAACCACACATGCAGTGCCACATGGAGGGCTCCTACTCATTGTAGGTATTATTTTTATTTTTTAGAGGTATTTTGTATATTTTTTGGCCAATATTTTGGGGGCCATAACATTTGTATAAAGAAGTGTTTTGAGCCCCTTCTTCTCAAATTGCATGATTTTTCAAGATCTCTATATTGGTGGTGTTGTTTATAAATAAAACTACATGTAGGATTTTGTATATTTGTATGATAATTATATATTAACATGTGCCCTTACTAAATTTTCCAAACTATGCTACCAAGAAAATAAAGATTGAAGCTTTGCTCTAGAGTAAGGGGTTACTCAAATATGTGAATGAAGAATCTCATGCTTCTAATTCAAAATAAAAGTAGTTGTATAGGAATATGAAAGATGAGTCTCTTGATGTGATAGCTCTTTATTTTAAAAATATTCATGACACTCATGTTAGCAACAACACGGATCCCATAAAACTACTTGGTGAGTTTTAGGGATTGTGTGATCACAATGGTTCTACAAATATTAGGAGCTTGAAGGTAGAGATTGTTGCTTTAACTATGGAAACTTTTGATATTGTTGATGAGTACATTAGTCAATCAAAAAAATTACAATATGATATCTAGATTGATAGAGGAATATTTAAAGGTAATAAGAGAAATTCATGAAGCTATTAGACAATGAGAAGAATGTTGAACTAAATATTATCTTCAACAATATTTTAGAGACATATGAGATAGTTGTGGTTGTGTTTGAGATGCTTCATGTTTAATTTCCTAATTCTCCTACACCACCAATTTATGAGATATACAAGTACTTTTTCATCATTAGGCAATAAGATAGAGTCATAAGGGAAATATTTCTTCAAACAAGGAATTGTAAAAGAAGTGGTTGTCAAAGATCAAAATGATAAGAATCCAAAGTAGAATGAAAATAATCCTAATAAGCCCTTTAAAAGGTAAACATGTGATTTTTACAATAAGGAAGTACATAAAGTATCATTTTTTTATTGATTGGAGGAAGGGGTTTTGAAAGGGACCTCGAACCTTTTACAAAGGTGGATACAAAAAGGAGTTTCTCCCTTATGAGATGAAGAGTGAGCAAGGATGCCATCAAAATTTGGTTTCTTCTATAGCACAGGTGAGTTATCCAACTTCTCATGATCATTCTCTATGGTAATAGATGATTTTATCTTTCCTAATTGGGTTTTTCTCCTTGAAGAATGACACCAAGCCTCCATTCTAATAGAAGGAGTATTTCTAGAGTTGGAGCCAAAGTCTAACTTCCTCCCAGAATTTGTGGTCTCACCAAAGGTATTATTTAGAATATCATCATCGATAAAAGTGTTAGGAAGAGGGCTCCCATGGCTTGAGACCAGAATAGAAGGGTACGCAGGTGGGCTGCCAACACAAGAAATGATGGCTTTTTTAGCCTTATTTTGGAGGGCATGCCTATACAAAATAAAGTGAAGGTCTTGGTGCACTGGGTGAGTGGAGGTTCCCTTCCTGATGTTGTAGATAGAGCACTCCAATTATTTGAATAGGTAGTTTGGCACATTGATGGCCTTAATGTCCCTGAGATGGTTTAGGAAGGACAAATGAAAAATTTTGAGGGGGGACTTGATCTCATTGATCATGAAATATTGTAGGATGGGAAGGATGACTATATTCCATGGCTTAGGGGGGACCCTCTAATGATACCTCCCTTCTCCCTTCCAATATTTTTGCCCTTATCTCTAAAGAATCTCACCTCCTCAGCTAGCGAGTGCTTGTCATGCCAAACTATCTCTCATCATCAAGAAGGCATGTCACCTCAACAAGCATTCAAACATTGTTAGTGAAATTGAGGCCACATATCATGACTCTACCATCATTCCAAGACTGGGTTAACTCAAGTGAGATATCAGGGTCACTTCCATTAAATTTCTTGAGGAAAGGAGAGAACCCATGGGTGTCGAGGATATCTTCAACAATGGGGTCGATCTATAGATATTTTGGCTCCAAGAGTGCCATCATGGGATAATGTAGGCCTGAAGCCAAACAAAAAAAAAAATCCACTGAAAACACACCTTGAATAAGGACTTGAAGAAAAATATTTTGCAGCAAGGGTCACATATAAAGTGCTTAGAGTTGGAGGGAAATGAACTGGCAAGGGATTTCTAGATACACATGCCAAAACTTCTAGAAATAGTCATGCTTGGGAGCTGTTGATTATTGAAATTATACCAAGAAACAATCCAAAGCTTAGCCTCATGTGCCAAATCAAACTTGGTAGTGATGCAACCAATGATGCAAAGGACTACCTTGGGAAGGTTTCTAAAATCATGAGCGAACCCACACAGGACGAAGGTGAGATTGGTTGAAGGTACTTCTTGGGAATGATTAGGTTCAAAAGGGCAATAAATATGGCCTTGGATATTTGAAATGGCATGGGTAATCTCATGGGCCAACCTATCATGAAAATAATATGACTGATATATGGGTGCTTAGGAAACTAGCAAAGTAGATGGGATTACCTCCATGGGATGAGAATGATCTTTAAGCTTGGGTGGGGTCACAAGAAGCCACTTCGAATAGGTGAGCTCAGACTAACTACCATATGGATAAGAAGGGGGCAAAGGGTGTGGGCTCCACAACAAAACCCACAAAACCTTGAAATGATGTTGAACCACAACACAACACTACAACAAAGAGATACCTTCATGATGTGTGGGATCATAGAGGGATTGAAGGAAGTTGTCATGCCACACGTGGATAGTTTCTTGAAACAAGCCCAAGTTAGCCAAGACATCAGTAGCTATGTTGCCTTCCCTATACACATGTTGGATGATGATATTGTTATGATTATGGAGGTACCTCTTGGATTCTTCAATGAGGTTGTAAACATTTCAAGCTACCCTCTGAGTTTCTTTGAGGTAGTTAATGATGTTAATAGAATCTCCTTCAATGATGATTTTGTTGGGCCAGAGATCATCCAAGAAATATAACCCTTGATATAGAGCTCTAGCTTCAACTACATGATTTATTCAGATGACAATATTTTTTGCATATGCAAGAATGATTCTCCTATGATCATATCTGAATATACCTCTAGCTCTAGATTTTCTAGGGTTTCCTTTGGCTGCTCCATCAAATTTGAGCTTAATCTAGCCAATAGGGGGTGAAGACCACCTGAAAATAGCTCTATTAATAGGAGGCATGGAAGGACGAGAAAGATCTAGTTAAAGGTTGAGTAAGGCAACCATCCTAGACTCTAAGCCTGATCCAAGGGACTCAAAAGAGGGTACCAAATTTAAGTTTTCAATGGTAGTAGAGAGCACATGGTTTCCAATTGAGAGGGGATCCCTAGAGATGTTGGAAAAGGCTCTAGAATTTATTTCTTTCTAGACTTTCCAAAGGAATAAGGATCATAAATATTTGAGGTAGGGATTCAAGAAGGGATTGGGCCATTGGATACATAACTCCAAGATAGTGTTGGGTTGAATCCAAGCTATGTTGAACATCTTGAAAATGAGGCACAAGATGCTAATGGAGAAGGGACATTCAAGGAAAAGGTGGTGCAAGGATTCCCATATAGAATGACATAGGTAATAGTGGTTTGGGATGATCATACCTCTAGTTAAGAGATTATCAATGGTCAAAATTTTAATTTTGGACCATGAGACAAAAGAAAAATAATAATTTTGGGAATGAGGTACTTTAGCCAAATGAGTTTGGCAAGGAACCATTTATCAAAAGGACCATCAAAGAGATAGTAGGTAAACTTAATTGAGAATTGGTCATTTTCATAGGCTTTCCAAAAAGGAGTATCTTTGGAGTTAACATTGGGAATGACACAATTTCTTAGAAGGTCTGACAAGGTCCTAGCAGCACCAACTTGATCATCATTCAAGTTTCTTAGGGGGATGATTTTCCAAACCCTTATTTGATGAATGGAATTGATAAAATTGTAAAATTTATCCCAAAAGAGGTGGTATTTGAAGGGCTTTATGATGTCCATATTAGGGTCATCAATCAGGGGCTGATCTGTCAGCTAGGGGTCCTTCCAAAAATTGATGTTGCTCTCATTGCCTAAATTCCATTTGAGCCCTTTTCTTATAATGAATCTGGATTTAATGACAAAGTTCCAGAATGTGGACCCACCTAGGAGGGGCCCAATATCCAAAAGTTTGTTATGCTAAAGATATTTGCTTTTGATGATGTCAACCCATGCTAACTTCTCATTGGTGAGGATTCTCCAGTGTTGCTTGGCTATGAGGGCCATGTTCATTTTACTGACCTTCCTAAAACCTAGACCACCTTGATATTTCTTAGAGAAGATTTTATCCCAAGCTACTAATGGAAACCATCTTCGATTATCGAGCCCTAACCACAAGAATATTTTTTGAATTTTCTCAATCGTTTGATAGATGGAAGTTGGGGCCTTGAAAATAGACATGAAGAAGACTGGGATGCTTTGAAGATAAGCTTGAACTAGAGTGGCTTTGGCTGCTTGACTGAGAAGGGCCCCTTTCCATATGAAAATATTTTTATGAAGTCTTTCGATGACACTGTTCCACATGTTCTCAAACAAAATGCCAGAGAAGAGGGGAAGGCCAAGATAAATAGAAGGAAAGCAAGAGATGGTGCAACCTAGAATCTTGGCTATCTTGAGTTGTCTATCCATGGGCGTGTTAAGGATTTTTTTTTCTTTTAATGAAATTGAATTTTTGCCTTGCAACTTCTTCGTAAAGGTTTAGAATGGATTTGATAGCTTTAGCTTTAGGGATTAATGACAACATGGCCAAGTTGGTGTTGTCAATGAACTATTGATGAGTGATGGGGTTGAGTATTGATGAAGCCTTGATTCCTGAGATAGCTCCTTGTGAGAAGGATACTTTAAGGGATCTTCCAAGTGACTCTCTAAGAATGATGAAAAGGAAAGGTGATAGAGGATCACCCTATCTTAGGCCTCTAAAACTTTTGAAATACTCTACAACTGATCCATTAACAATGATAGAGAACCACACTAAAGTAAGACATTCCTTAATAAGTGCAATCCAATCATCATGAAAACCAAATTTATAGAGTACAACAAAGAGAAACTCCCATGAAACTCTATTGAAGGCTTTATTCATATCAAGCTTGAGGAAGAGACTAGCCTTTTTACTCTTGGAGATAGAGTGGATGAGGTCATGGATGGTAATGATGCCATCAGTGATGAGTCTCCCTTGAACAGAGCTACCTTGGTAGGGGTCAATGATGAGATGAAGGATTTCCTTCATCCTATTGGAAATGACTTTAGAGATGATTTTGTAAATAACATTGCAAAGGCTAATAGGTCTAAATTCAAAGAGAGACCTAGCTTTAGGAGACTTTGGGATGAGGGCAAAAAAGGTGGAATTGACATCTTTTGGTAAAATTTTATCCTTTTGGACTTCTTGGATAGCAACAATGATGTCATGGCCAATAGTATCCCATTAACATTAAAATAATCAAGGGGGAAACCCATTAGGACCAGGGGCTTTGTCTACCGACATCGAAAAAAGAGCATTTTTTATTTCCTCCTGAGTAAAGGTTCTAAGTAAGTGAGAGTTAAAGTCAAGGGAAATGAGGTAGGGGATGTTTTGGAGGAGCATATTAGAAGCATGAGCAGGGTGAGGATGGCTTGGTCCCATAAGTCTCTCAAAGTGATTGACTACTTCAACTCTGATTTCTAAGATGTCACTGATAACAAACCCATCATATTTAGATAATTCTTTGATTTTATTATTGCTTCAGTGTTTGAGAGTCATAGCATAAATGTACTTTGTGTTGGAGTATCCCTCTTTAATCCATAAAGCTTTGTATTTTTATCTCCAGAAGACTTCTTCCTTTGCTAGGATGTTATGAAACTCAGATAGGAGGTATCTTTCCTTGCTTCTAGATTTTGATGAATAGTTCCCACTTTGAACATCTTCTTCAATGATGTTGAGCTACCTCTAGATTTGTTGTTTGTTTTCAAATATGTTACCAAACACTTCCTTACTCCAAGATTTGAGGTTAACTTTGATAAAGTTGAGTTTCTTGGTGACTTGGGTAATAAGAGGCCATGTGAAATTCTTGTTCCACCACTCAATAATATGATTTTTGAGATCTAGGTGTTGAAGCCACATGGATTCAAATCTAAAGAGAAGTTTTGAATGAAGAAGTTGGATGGAGGTCTTCTAGGATAAGAGGGTTGTGATCCAAGACAATATTAGGGTGGGAATGCAGGAAGGCATCACCAAAAAGGTGAATGACATATTTGGATAGGAGGAATCTATCAAGTCTAAGCTGAATGAGTTGGCTTCCCATCCTTTTATTGCTCCAAGTAAAATTGGTTCCTTTAAGCTGGATATACATTAGCTCATTGTTGTCAACAAACTCAACAAAATCCTCATAACATCTAGGTGTGATAGCAGTTCCTCCACTATTATCTAATGGATAAAGGGGAGAATTGAAGTCTCTAGACACCATCCAAGATTCATTAGAAAATATATGTCTTATTTGACTAAGGCTATTCCACAAGGCCAACTGCCCTGGTGTATTATTAGGAGCATAGATGTTTGAAAGCACCCACCTTGCTTTGGTGCCTTTACAATACAAAAAAATATTTATGATTTTGTTTGAGGTAGATAAGAGTCTACCTTCAACTTTGGATGGATCCCACAAATAGAGGAGGCCTCCAAAGGTACCTCGAGTTGGGCTGGCAATGAATTCACTACTTTTCCATATGGCTTTGGAAAATTTTCCCACGTTGTCTTCATCAATTTTAGTTTCTTGAAGGAGAATGATATTGGGTTTAAGGTCTTTCCTTATGGATGACACCAACCTCTACTTGATTAGTCCATTAAGGCCTCTCACATTCCATGAGAGGATCTTCATTTATGATCTTTGGAGGAATATTTTTCCTCCCTACCATGGGATGAGGGGGGTTTGGTTTGTTTTCCATCTTCTTTGTGCATTTCCTCCCTAGGGTTATCTTTAAGGTATGAGAAAAGTGTGGCTTGAGTGTCATTGGCTATTTCATCCTTGGTTTATTTTCTTCATATCACTTGATTAGATGGTCTACCTTTCTTCTTATCACTTCCCACATCAGTTGAGCTTTTATTTTGATTTTTGGTTACCAATATTGGGGGGCTTGAAGACTCATCCAGATCACTGGTATTGAGATCACCAATAGGAGATGAGATAAAACCCATAGGGGGTGAGAAGTCATTAAGGAGGGCAAAGGAATCCTTGGAGAGAGGAAGACCAGAAGGGCCTGATCTAGAGGGGGACATCTCATTATTGGGATAAGAGTGAAGAGGGGGTACACCCATATGGGAAACAAGGGGAAGAAACCTCGTAGAAGGACACTCTTGGGACTCAAGAAGAGGGATATCATTAGGAGGAATTTTTTAAATTGGTCATTATGAGACTCATATAAAGAGTTGAAGTGATTAGGATCAGCGAAGGAGGAACATACCTAGTCGAAAGGGCCTTCATTGGAAGTAGGGATCATCTCCTTGCCTTGAGACTTTAGAATATTGTTGTTGAGGTTGGCATCAATTGGATTCTTCTTTTGGATATTGGATTTTTGATCATCCTCTAAGGATTTCTTAGCATGATGTCATTATTTCCTAGATTATTTTTTGAGAGAGGGGCATTGTGACCTGAGATGACCCTACTTTTACCATTTAGTGTAGAAAGCTAGTTTATTCTCATATTCAATAATCCACCATTTATGGTAAGAACCAAAAACTTTATCAGTGTATGTAGGTAGCTCTGATTCTAAATTAGCATTGATACACAAGTGGATGTACACCATTCGAGATTTATATTTGGTCATCAAATTGAAAGCAACAAGGCCCTCGATAGTTCATGCAATTCCTCTCAAGATTTTGTCATTCCAAAACTAAATGGGAAGCCTTGGAAGCCTGACCTAGATAGGAGCTAAGTTTATGCTTTGAGTTTTAGGGTTGAAATTAGCACCCCATATCCTAAGGAAGAGACTCCATCAACCAAAGAACCAAGGTCCACTAGTAAGAATGTGACTAGTGTCTTTCAAATTATTTAATCTAATGAGGAAGAAGCCCCTAGGAATCATGAATAGGTCCATGTTGCCTTGAGGATACCATTTTGAGAAAGCCCAATTTTTAATGGATTCAATGTCTAGACAAGAAGCAAAAAATTTCCCAATGAGGGAGAAGAAATATTGAGAGACAAAGGATGTCATGATAGTGGAAGGAATTACTAGTTCTCTATTACTCAGTATTAGAGAAACTGAGCCTTGCAAAGAGAGGGGTGGTGGAAGCCCCATGTTTTTTACTATATTTGCAAAGGAGACAGGGTTGGACTTTTGAGGTGGGTCAGGAAGGGGTCCCCTCGACACCCGTGACCTCCACTCCCCTGATCGAACCATCCTAAGAACCAAACCCATGATCCGTGTCATCTCCATTGCTTGCGCCTATGCCAAAATTCCTGTCAGCTTGAGATTCAAATTTTTGAGGTATCCCACTCACCATAATGTCACATAAAGTATAATTTTGTTAAATTCACATGAAGAAGCTTGAAGAAGTAGTGAAAAAGAAGGGTATTTGATGCTTCTCTCTTCTATGCATAGGGTTAGGAAGGTTTTGATGGAGAAACCTCATCCACTTCCTCCAATGACTGGATTATATATTCAAGGGAAAAAAGGTGCATGACCAGTTACAAACATATCCTATAGGGGTACACCAATTTGTATTTAGGGAAGCATGTTATAATTGGAGATGAATCTTCTTTACAGGAATCAAGATGTGGATATGTTAGTATTGGATCTTCTTATTTTGATGAAATGCTTCATGTTCCTAGTCTTATCCTCAATCTCTTATCTCATTAATCATACAAATAAAAGGTAGAATTCTATCCTAATTATTGGGTAATTAAGGATATAGACATGTATTTAAAGCAATTTATTCTAGTTATTGTGATGAATCTAACCAAATGTATAATTTAGGAGAAAGGTCCATTTGATTCTTCCTATTATAATAAATATTTTGTAACTATGGTTGCTCATATAGATATTGAGAGTCAACAATGGAATTATAGGATTGCACATCTTAGCTATGGATCCGTGAGATACATGAGTCATTTTTAGATGGCCATTAGACTTCCTCACATTTTCTCTTTAAGTTATGCATGTGAGGTATGCATTATTGGAAAGCATCATAGATATATCTTTCTAAAAGGGACAATGAGACATGCTACTCATATTTTTGAGATCATACATCATGACATATATAGACCTATGTGGTATACAATCCATTTTTAGAAATAGGTACTTTATTATTATTATTTTTTTAAAGATACATGGTTATATACTATTTAAAACAAGGATGAGATCCTTAAGAGATTCAAGGCATTTAAAGCTCCTATAGAAAATTAGCTAGAGAGGAAGATCAAGTCTTTTAGGTTGGATATGTGAGATGATTACATAAGCAATGTCTTTCATGATTTTTTTGACTCTTCATGGGATAGCATATAAAAGGACTATTCATTATATCCCTAAGCATAATAGAGTGGTTGAATGGAAAAATATGCTAGTCATGGAGGCATGTTGCATGATTTACGGTAAGAGGATGGAGCACAATTTTTAGGGTGAGGCCATCACTTGTATAACATACATCATCAATAGGGTTTCTAATAAAGTTTTTTAGGGCATGAAACCTCTTGAGAGGTTGATGGGTGATAAGCCTAATGTGTCATGATTCAATATATGTAGGCATTCATCATGGTCTTGCATACCTAAATATTAGAAAAAAGGAGTCATTGAAGAGTTATAGATGAATCTTTATGGGATATTTGTATACCTCTTGGGTATATAATCTCTATAATACTTAGAGGCATGAAGTTCTTATTTGGATATATGTCATTTTTGGTGAGGTTCTTCTAGGGGCTTCTTCTAGTCCACCACTCAAGCTTTTGGTGAAAGACCTCCTCATCTCTTTGACTAATCTAGTAGAACCTTTAGAGACTCTTGTAGGATCTATTCCTATCATAACACCTTTCTAATATTCTAGTGATAGTATTATGCTTATGGATTTGACACCCCTCATAGGTAGCACCATATATAGTACCTTTAATTTTAAATATAGGGGATGTTGAGCTTGACACATCAGTTTTGAGTGCTTCATGATGATGTGAGTAATGAGTTTGATTTAGATTCTCTAGGTTTAGCTTCTAATGTTGCTTTGCCATAGTGGGTGCCTAGTTCTTCTCCAATCCATCTAGCTCCTAAGAGGATTCAGACACTTCAACATGATGCTTAACCTATTATATCTCTAGAATGACACTAGAATACTTCTTATCAATAATTGCTCTTGAAGGTTTATCATTGTGGAGATCCTCTTAAATATTCTCATGCTAAGGACATATTAGAGTAGGAAGATGTTATGATTGCATAATATGAGTTCTTAATGAAGAATAGGACACAAGAGCTTGTTCCTCTTTTAGAAGGAAAGAATATTGTTGAATGCAAATGGGTCTATAGGACCAAGTACAGTTCAAATGGTTAGGTGAAAAAGCATAAGACATGCCTTGTTGCTAAGGTATTCTCTCAAGAGGAGGGAGTTGAATGTTCAAAGATATTTGCTCTAGTTTCTAGGATGGTTTTTGTCAAGATAATTATTTATATAATGGTCTTATTTGGTTGGAAGGTAAATCATATGGATGTAAGGAGTGCCTTCCAAGATGGACAAATTTAGAATATCTTTATGTAGAAACCACCTAGTTATGAGCTTGAGGGTCTAATTCCCTTGGTTTATTGATTGAATAGATATTTTTTTGGGCTTAAGAAAGCATCTCATAATTGGTATGATAATATCCACCCCTTATTCCGTAGTTATAAATTTTGATGGTGTAAGGATGAACATGATGTTTATATCAACAATTAGGATGGGGAGAACTTGGTGTTTGTTCTCTATGTGGATGATCTTATTATAGGTAACTCTCCTATTTTTATTTAGGATATGAAGTCATGGCTTTGTAATTCCTTTGAGATAACAAAATTATGGCTTCTACAATATTTCTTGGGAACTTAGATTGATGAAATAGATCTTAGAACCCAAGTATGCATTAGATCTTCTTTAGCACTTCAGCATGGGGGACTATAAGTCTTTTTAGATTTATTTTGCTTCAAGACTAAATATTTGGGATGATTGTATGAATATTTTGCTAGATTCCACTTTATATTGGTCTCTTGTGGGATGCCTCCTTTACCTTACTCACACATGACCTGATATAGCCTTTATTGTCAACTATTCATCAATATACATGCAATCCTCCTAGAGAGTTACTAGAACATGACCAAGAGGATTTTTAGATATATCATATATACTTATAATATGGGTATTAATTATTTAGCTGGATCACCTTTAAATCTAATAGGATTGTTAGACACTAATTGGACCAACAATTTGGATGAGTGATGTTCCACCATAAGCTTTGTATTCTAATGGGTTCCAACCCTTTTTCATGGTGTTCTAGATGATAGTATACTATATATTAGTCTTCAACCAAAACTAAATAGTGTACTAGCAATGAGGAAGCTAATCACCTTCAATGGATGCTCATGAATTTGGATTAGTTGCACCATCAAGCTTGTTAGCAATCCAATATTTCATTAATAGACCAAGCACTTTGAGATTTGGATTTATTATTTGAGATGGATTTATGCCCATGGGATGCTTGATCATATTTTTATGCCAATAGTAGAACAAATAGTAGATATCCTAACCAAGGTTATGTTTGAGGTTCCTTTTGTGCACATGCAATAACTACTTGGTGTAAGAGAGTATCACTTCAGGGGGATGACAAATAAGCATCTCTCTATGTTCCTTTTTCATCTCAGGGAAAATGTTCATATATAGGTTGATTAAGCTTCATTTGAGGCCATGACTAACATTGTGTTATATTGCATGTATAAGACATTTTGGCCCTTGTAAACCTTGAAAAAAATATGTTTGTATCATATTATTATTTTAAGCATAAAGGTTAGTTACTTAACCTTGACCATAAGTTAACTTGTATTTAGGTATAAATACCCAACATACCAACCATTTCATTATCAATTAGAGTGTATTCTATTTTCTATAGCAATATTATTTTGTGTCTACATACACACCCATGTATCAAATGCATTGCAATATATGTATTTATTTTTTAGCAATACTAAGTAATATGTTGATTCCATTTATTTTTGGAAACTGCTATGAAATCCAACAACTGAAGACATTCCACACAAGTGGGAAGTCATGCAAAAATATATATGAGTACCTTAGCATTATACCTAAGAGGGGCCTCTTTGTTTTTTGGCTACTTGCTCTAGTTAGTTCAACATTTGCTTTGACCTTTTATCTTCTTGTTGCTTGTTGTATTTACTTCAAAAAATAAGAAGACAAGAAGTTGAATCATCTCACTCCTAATTGAGGGAGTTCTTAATAGATTTTTCCATTTCTTATCCTTGTTCTATCTTGGTAGATTCTATAAATTGAAGAAGGGTCTACAAATGGTTGTTTTTGTTGGTCAAGCATACCAATAATTTGGTACCTACAAGCTTTCCAATCTTATTGACATCTCAAATTATATCATTTTTTTCTTTTATCCTTGGACTTCACTCTTTTGGAATAATTTTGGAATAATAAACATGCCTACTTTAGCTAACATCAAGAAGTGAAGCAATATTGAATCAACAGGACACAAACAATCTACTAAAAAATAGAGAAATGCAATAGGAGCCCCAAAGCTTTCTTGTATTACTGTTCCAAAAAAAATGCAGTTACAGAGACCCCCTTTACAATTTTGAAATTCCCCTATAATACCTTATTTTCCCTTTTCCCGCCTAGGACAATTCATTTGAAATTTGAATTTTGGGGGTAAAACTTCTCGGGGTCATAACTCCTCGCTCGTTGCTCGGATTGACTATTAGTGCATATTTTTAGAAAGCTCTGGAAAAGAGCTACAACAGCGTAGGGTGGCATCATAATTTTTTTTGGTAAATTAATTTATATTATTTCAAAAAGGGTATTTGAAATGCACCTTGTTGCCTTTTACATCAAGGAACCAAGAGCAACGTAATAGAGAAAAATGAGTCCCCTTAAGCAGACAAAACCCATCAAAATTGAAAGACTAAAAGTAGAAAGGCTAAAAGCCATTACAATCCTTTGGCACAAAGGAATAGAAAGGAACACCACTAGAAAAGAGAAACACAAAATTGAGCTATAACAAAACATATTACACACCAATAGACCAGAGGAAGAGCAATGCAGTCGAGAGAAAAACCAGCAACAAGCCATGGACACCGTCAAGTAAGGGTGTCAGGTTGCAGAAGTTTGTGAACATCATTTTCTAGAACATTGTCCTTCACTTCCTCCTTAAATATTTCTTTGTCCTTTGAGGTTTCCTTCATATTTTCCAGGCAAGCATCTTTAGAAATTTTGACTACATCATCTTCATTAACACCCCCTTTGACATCGGAAGGGGGTTCAACAGCAGAGACCATGGAGGAACCATTGAAATTTTTGTAGAAGAATAAAAGGCTGAGATTATGCCTCTGTTCCTTAAGGCTAGCAATGGCCTTACCAATGGCGATGTAAGCCATATATAGATGGATGATGGACACATTAGTAGCATGGATGACTAATTTATGAAGGAACTTATCGACAAGATCAGGCGAAGTAAACTGAGCTTTAGGAGGTTTGCCAGAGATGGATGGTGGGGTTTCAGCTACTTCCTTAAGCTTCAGTCATTGATAGCTTCTAACAGGGGTTGTTTCAACTTTGATTTTCTTCCTAGCAATAGGGTGAGGCTTGTCATTTTTTATCTTCCTTTTTGGATTAGAAGGCTTGGGTCTAGGAGTAGAGGAAGAGTTATCTTCTTCAGACTTAGACTTAGGAATGTTGCCACTAGGGAAATGAAGGATGAGATAACGATAAAGGACTTTGAAAATCCCTTGGTGATTGGGAAGGACATCCTCATTTTTGTCGGTGGACATAATGGTGTAGTCGATGGACCAAAAAATTGCAGCAGGGATGTTCATGGCTTTGGCTTCACGAAAATGGTTCACATAGGAAAGGTGAATACAACATAATTGAGAGTCTGGATTATCACATGAAAGATATTGCATTATAGGAACAAGAATTTGTTGCAAAGGAGGGGAGAAGTTTTCATGGAACAAACCTTTACTATAATTTTTATAAATCTCAGATTTCTTCTCGAAGAAGGTCAGCTCTGCCTCCCAGTTGTGTTTATTGCATCAAATAACTTTACCCTCCAAGGGTTGGCCTATCAGGCCTGCTAGCAACTCAAAGGAGATGTAAAATTGGACACCATGAATTATGACATAACCCTTATCCCAAGAATTAGCAAAGGTCTTTATTATGTTGTCATCAGCCCCAGTGAAAAGCTTAAAAAATTCTATCAAAGCACTGTTGGTTTTATCTGTCCATAAATCACGAACCAAAGGATTGAGCTAGAGTATAACAGGCTCAATGTAAACGGGTTTGCACTCTCTCATGGTGATGAATAGGGAAAAATACAGAGGTCAGTAAAGAAAAAGGAATAGAAATAATGGGATAAAGGGAGCAAATGCCAGGATAATGAATAGGGCATGCACGAGATCAAATAAAAGAATGGCGTTGCCTTGTGAACATCTACTTTGGGACCATAAAGGCATTAGTGCAAATGGAATGAAATATTCAAAAAGCAGGGATTAGCTAGGTGTATACATAAAAACACAACACCATTGCAATAAAAATGACACATTTTATTAAGTTTGGGAAAGTCCCTTTTGATACACTTTGACCCTTTTAGGGTGCATTTTACAAAGAGATGTGCCAAAGGGGAATCCCTTTTACAGATCAAGGATGGTGTCTTCGTCTCTTCATGCTACAACAATGTGGGAGGTGGGTTTGTCGTGACCACCATGATGAGCTTTGAGCTTGTTGAATCTAGAACCTGTAATCTGCACACATGTAAATAGACAAAGGTTTAGTAGCACCTGTCACAATGATTATGATAAAATATAAATGTAAAATGACTAATGTAAATGAATATGAATAGAAGAAAACAAACAATGAGTATGGCTTACACAACACAATCCGGGTAGCATAACATTAGCATTTCCTCCTCCTCTTTCTTGGACATGTGATGGTGCCTTTATAGGCCTTTGAGGGTTTTGGAGGGAAGGATAGGTGGCAATCCAGAACTGCCAAGTGGCAAGGACTGGGTAGCCACCTATCCTAGATAGTTGCAGTGAGTCACTAGAAGTGTCTCACTTAACTGGGGAGATGTGGCAAGTGGGTAGGTGCAAGTGGAGTGATGTGTGGAGTGAGGTGTGAGATGTGGCAGGTGGGTAAGTGCAAGTGGAGTGAAATGTGGAGTGAGAGTGAGAGGGGGGGGGGTGAGGTGTGAGATGTGGCAAGTGAGTAGGTGCAAGTGGAGTGAAATGTGGAGGGTTGCCCCATGTGAAGGGACAAAGGGGACAATGGTGTATGAGAGGTGGCAAAGGAGTGATGGTGATGTGGCCAGGACACATGTCAAGTGAGGAGAGAGGGTATCCTAGGAGGATATTTTCCAGATTTAATAAAATCTAGAAAATATAATTATGTGCAGGATTTTATGCCTAAGTCAAAACTTAGGCACATAATGTTATGTAGAACTGAAATGTGCAATGTGGATGAATAATGTGCAGGAATTATATGCCTAAGTTTAGATTTAGGCATATATTATTATGCAGAATTGTGATGTGTAATGCCAATGAATAACGTGCAAGGATTATATGCCTAAGTTTAGACCTAGACATATATTATTATGCAGAATTGTGATGTGTAATGCAAGTGCCTAGATTTTAGTGTCTACAGATGCCCCTTTTTGTACCGCATTGTGTGAAACACAATGTGGTGCAAAAATAAAAGACACGTGGTTTTATTTGATGGAGGAATGGACTCAAATATTTTCGATGCAAAGAATGAATGAATGACTTTTTTTTGAAAATTTTGATTTGTTTGCTTACCCCCTCAATTGGCGAATGGGTAAAGGATGAAACCCATGAGCCAATTGACCAAATGTGGATGATGAAAGGAGGTGGTGTATTGAATGATGTGGATGTAATGCAAATGTATGTCATTTTGATCAACTTGATGCCCCAAGTTTGGGATTGTTTGTGTTTTTGCAAATTTACCTTTGGTTTCGATGGTGCACAAAGTGTTGTGGTAAAATCTTCGACCACGTTTAGAGTTCTTGTTCCACTATGACTTTAGCAATTCCTTCCAAATGATGGGTTCAAGGAACCAGTCATTCGAGAATTTGATACTCGAGTGATTTTTGATTATTACCAAATTGTGTTTGGTTGTTTTCCACTTTTGACCCAACAGAAGGGGTTGAAGGATAACCTTGTGCAAATTTGTTTTGAATACGATCAAGCTCAAAGATCGAGGGACATAGTTGATGTAATGCCATAGTGATTTGAAATGTTTGTTTGAATGAGTGTCCTTATGGTGAGCTACCCATCCTACCGGATTGCATGGATTTCTAGTCGCTGCAACCGCTAGGTATATAGGGTAATCCACTAGATACATGATTCACTAAATGATGTGATGATGATGATGATGATGTTTGTGAAAATGAATGATTTGATGTGTACAAATATTGAAAATCAAGATCAAGTTGGATGCCCCAAGTTTAGGGTGGACTTGTATTGTCGTAAATTTACCTTTTGGTTTGATTGACATGCAAGATGATGAAGTAAAGGAACCAATCACCCTAGGAGCTCGGTGTCCTAGTGACTGTTTGCAATTCCTTAATGCAAAATGATGAAGTATAAGTTTTCCATGTTTTGTAACCCCATGGAGTAGGCGTCAATGACAACCTTGGACAAATCTGCTTGAACATAAGTCACTCAAAAAATTGAAGGATCAACCTGATTTAATTTCAAACATGATGATGTGGAATGATTTTGAATAAGTGTCCTTATGGTAATTTATTCATCCTACCGGATTGCATGGACAACCAATCGCTGCAACCGCTAGGTGTCTAGATTAAATCACTAGGTACAAGGTTCACTTGAGATGATGACGATGTGAGATGATTATTTGGAGGTTTTTGCAATGTTTTTGTAGCCATTTGCATTTGAAGGGGAGTTGTGTAATATGGTCACAAATAAAAGTCAACTTGTGTTGCCCCAATCATGGAAAAGATGCTCATTTTAATGAGCATAATTTGCATGATTGAGTGTTTTGAGTGTTGACTTTGATTATGTAACTGTATTTGTTGATTTTGTCTTCCTCTTCAAGCGATTATTCAATGGAGAAGATATGAAATGATGTAAACGATGAAACAATTGATAATGGTTGGAATGAAATAAATGTTTTTGTTTTTGTTTCAACTGTGATTTTGACCTTTGTTGATAATTGTGCACTTCTATCCCTTGGAGCAGTCCAACCGTATGGCTTTCTTAGGGAATTAAGATGATAACAATTCAATTTTTGCATGAGGTGAATCACTTTTCAAGGGCCTTATGGTAATTTATCCATCCTACCGGATTGCATGGATTGCTAGTCGCTGCAACCGCTAAGTATATAAGATAAGTTACTGTATACGAGGATCACTTGAGGCTAAGTGGAAGAAGGATATGTACATCTCTATCCCTTGGAGCAGTCCAGCCTTATGGCTTTCTTAGGGAGTTGTGATGAGAACACTTCTATTCTTTCAAGAGCCTGTTGAATTTGTTTTTGTCCAAAGGAATTGAGATATCTTTGGATTTTTTTTTTTTTGGAGAATGCATGATTATTTTGTGTTTTTGTTTTGTTTTTGTATGACAAAAAGATGCATGGAAATGTTTTTTTGGTGTTTTATGTTTTATATGACAAAATATTCATGGCAATGTTTTTTTTTTTTTTTAATGGTTTTGTAAGACAAAATATGTATGGAAATATTTTTGTTTTTTGATGTTTTTGAAATGGAAAGAAAGCACAAGATGTTTTTTTTTTTGACCAAAGGAATTTGAGTACCTTTGGAGCATTTTGGATTGATTTGACCAAAGGATTTCTTTGGAGCTTTATTTTATTATTTGAAATGTTAATGTTTAATGTGATTGTTGGGGTAGGTGTGAGACCTTGAGTCCCCCCAAGTTGTTTGATTGATTGTTTGATGTTATTGATGGGGAAGGTGTGAGACCTTGAGCTCCCCCAAGTTGTTTTGTTATTGTTTTGCAAATGTGTAATGATTGATTGTTCAAATCATTATTATTTTTTTTTGTATACATGTTATGAAATAAATATGTTATGAATGAATGCAAATGAATGAAGGATGTTGCTTTATTAATCATTGTTCAAAGAGTTTTTGAATCATTTGAATGAATTGTGTTGCTTTATTGATTGTTGTTCAAAGAGATTTTGAACCATTTGAATGCATGGTGTTGCTTTATTGATCGTTGTTCAAAGAGATTTTGAACCATTTGAATGAATAGTATTTTTATTGATCATTTTTTTTAAAGAGGTTTTTGAACCATTAATTAGCAAACTTTACCTTTATTGCTTAATCAGGGGCACCAATATGATACTACTAGTATGACCACATGGATGAAATGGATTATGATATTTACGACTATGCGATGGTGGTATGGAATGGAGGTTTGCTTATGACTTTATTGTTCTTAGGGATAAAGGATCTAGAGTTGTTTTGCAAAGACTCAAACATCCTAGTGTGTCTAACAAAATCACTAAAACTGCCTAATTCTTCTAGGACCAAATGTGTGTGTAGTGAATTAATTTACCGAATCAAGAGCATGGTCATGACCCAAGACAATCAAGAACCAATGTGTGTGCAATTGAGTTCATTAACTCATCTTGAGTAAATTGGGTAAACCCATTTTGGATAAAATCCGAGAAGCTAGCTTGTCCGTATGTGCGGTCAGAGGTCTCTTTAAAAGAGACGTGTCGCCTCGCATGAGCGTACTCCACTACCAGTCAAGCATCTATAGCCCCGATGGAGGCTAACTCCATAGTCCATGATTTTTGTTTTTGATTTCTTGAATTTTGGGGATGACTACTTAACCGTCTGACTGGAAATGTAGTACGATCCTTACAACCCAATTAATCAGTGGTGTGTGATGTAAAGGAATTAGAGCTTTGGGGAATCGGATTCTCAACCTAAGTGTGATGAGAATTGTACCCTATCCTTGCTACTCTATTTTTTTGAATTTGAAGCAACTGTGATAGTAGTGAAAACCATTGTTGTCATGGACTATGTTGCATAATAGGACAAGCAAGGATGACCCTTTTCACCTCAAGGTTCCTACCAAGTATGGTGTTATCCCTATTTGACACAAGATGTTTTTAAGATGTGAAATTGTGTTTGGTTCGAGAATGTTTTTGAGATCAATTCCCAATACTCAAGATTTGCTTAGTGTATATATGTGCAATGGTCCTAAAAGAACTCAACATTTTTCTCGAGGTTGCTTAAAACACTAGGAGTGGCTGAGTGATTGAAAACACCTAGGATTTGGCTTAGGAAGCAATGTATTATTATGACTGATGGTTTTGGTGATGTTTGATGTGAGGTGCCCCTGATTAAGGCAACAAGACATAGTGCACTATCAATTATTCTTGACTTTAATGAATACGAATGGTATGAATGTGCAAATACTATGAAAGTTGTAATGTGTGAATGCAATGGAAGATGGATTGTGAACGTGATTTATTAAAAATGCAATGTGTATGAAAATGTTTTTGTGTTTTATATTTATTATTGTTTTTTTTTTTTTTTTTGATGTTTTTGAGATGAAATGTGGCCAAAGGGGTTTGGTTCCTTTGGAGCTTTTTGAATTTCATGTGACCAAAGGAGTGTTGGTTCCCTTGGAGCCTTTTGAATGGAAATTGACCAAAGGAGTGCCCCCTTTGGAGCATTTTGAAATGATATTTGACCAAAGGGGTTAGGTTCCTTTGGGGCCTTTTGAATTTGAATTGACCAAAGGGGTATTTATTTTGGAGCATTTTGATTGAATTGACCAAAGGGGTTGGTTCCTTTGGAGCTTTTTTATTTGAATTGACCAAAGGGATTTCCCCTTTGGAGCATTTTAATTGATTTGACCAAAGGGGTGTCCTCTTGGAGCATTTTTGATTTGCATTGACCAAAGGGTTTTGGTTTCTTTGGAGCCTTTTGATTGATTTGACCAAAGGGGTGTCTCTCCTTGGAGCATTTTGATTTGAATTGACCAAAGAGGTTTTATCCTTTGGAGCTTTTTGATTGATTTGACCAAAGGGGTGTCCCCTTTGGAGCCTTTTTATTGATTTGACCAAAGGGGTGTCCCCTTTGGAGCCTTTTGAATTGAGTTGACCAAAGGGGTGTCCCCTTGGAGCATTTTGAATTGAATTGACCAAAGAGGTTAGTTCCTTTGGAGCTTTTTGATTTGAATTGACCAAAGGGGTTTGTTCCCTTGGAGCTTTTTGATTGATTTGACCAAAGGGGTGTCCCCTTTGGAGCCTTTTGGATTGAATTGACCAAAGGGGTTTGTTCCTTTGGAGCATTTTTGATTGATTTGACCAAAGGGGTGTCCCATTTAGAGCATTTTGAATTGAATTGACCAAAGGAGTTTGTTCCTTTGGAGCATTTTGAATTGAGTTGACCAAAGGGGTGTCCCCATTTGGAGTGTTTTGAATTGAGTTGACCAAAGGGGTGTCCCCTTGGAGCATTTTGAAATGATTTGACCAAAGGGGTTAGGTTCCTTTGGGGCATTTTTGATTTGATTTGACCAAAGGGGTTTTGTTCCCTTGGAGCTTTTTGATTGATTTGACCAAAGGGGTGTCCCCTTTGGAGCCTTTTGGATTTTGAATTGACCAAAGGGGTTTGTTCCTTTGGAGCATTTTTGATTTGATTTGACCAAAGGAGTGTCCCCTTTGGAGCCTTTTGATTTGAATTGACCAAAGGGGTTTGTTCCTTTGGAGCTTTTTGAATTGAGTTGACCAAAGGGGTGTCCCCCTTGGAGCATTTTGAAATGAAATTTGACCAAAGGGGTTAGGTTCCTTTGGAGCTTTTTGATTTGATTTGACCAAAGGGGTTTTGTTCCTTTGGAGCCTTTTGATTTGATTTGACCAAAGGGGTGCCCCCTTTGGAGCTTTTTTTTTATGCATGTGGAAGGTGATTCAGGTGAAATGAGGTGGCGAATGTGTATTTATTTAAAATGTGATGTGAATGAAAAGAAAATAAACACACAATCAATTAAGCAAACAAATGTTTTCTAAGTTTTTCAAATTTTGTTTTCGATGTTTGATTTTTTTATTGTTTTTGGATTTTTGAAGTTTTTGATTTTTTCGTAATTTTGAGGTTTTGTGATTTTTTTGTTTTGAGTTTCAGTGTGTTTTGATGTTGTTGGAATTTTGAAGAAGTTTTTTTTTTTTGGATTAGAATAAAGGAACTCGATTAAGATGGTGATTAGGAACACTAGTGCCAAGCATGATTTCTCAAAAGAGTCTAGGGTACACCGCTTAAATCCCAGTGGGGGGTTCGCCTAGCTCTTCCACTCTGATTCAACAATCGTTCCAACAATGGGAGATAGCTTGTACACAAGTGACCTATACCAACTTAAGGACTTCCCTATTCTATCTAAGGCATCTAGGGGGCAAGCCGGTGGAAGGAGATGAATTCCAACGTCATCGGTCTGAATTGGAGGTTGGTGATTAAATCCAACCTACCAATGTTATTGTGAAACGTGCAAGTGTGTGAAGGTTTTGTTTTCTATTGTGTGATGCAAAGTAGTATGCAATTCCGTTTATTGCCTATGAATGCGAAAATAAAAACATACAAGGGCAAACAATATTTACACAAATAAGCAAAAATGTTGTGCAAAATTGAATTTTTTTTTTTGGTTTGTGATTTTTTTTGTTTTAATTTTTGTCAAGTGTGATTTATTTGTTTGAATTTTTTTTTTTTTTTTTTTGTATAATGCAAAATGAACGCTAAAGATGCAAAGTGTCGTGCAAACGAATATGATGCCTAAAATATTTTCAAGATGAAAAATGCAATATAGTTGAAGTTGTGGATTTTTTTTTTTGGTTGTTTAAAATATTTTTCTAATGCATTTTTATTTTTTTGATTTTATAAAAAAAAGAAAATTTATTATTATTATTATTATTATTTTCAATTTTTATAATAATTTATTTATTTTTAAAGTTTAAAATTTTTATTTTTTAATTTTTTTTATTAATATTTAAAAATTTTATTAAACATTAACTATTTAAATTTTAAATTAACTACATATTAATCTTTATACTAATATTAATATTAACATAGTTAATCACAATTAAAATATTAATAATTATATAGTATTAAATTTTAAAATTAAAAATGTTTTATTTTTATTTATTTATTTATTAAAAAAAATTAAAAATTAAAAAAAAAATTGATTTTTTTTTTAATTGTATAATGAAATTAAAATAGATAGAAGTTTTAAAAACACAATACAATTTTTTTAAAAAAAAAAAAAAATTTTTTTTTCTAGAAACTAAAGAACACTTATCTGGATTTCCTGCTCTTGAGGAGGTTTCCATTATGAAATTCAGACCTTTTATTGCTCCTTATGAAGATGCATTATGGATTGGTAAACCCTGCAATTACACAAAGAGATACAAAGTTAATATTGTAAATTAAAAAAAAATAAGAGGGAAAAGGGGTAAGAAGACCGTGATCGCCAATTTGTATACATAAAAACACAACACCATTGCAATAAAAATGACACATTTTATTAAATTCGGGAAAGTCCCTTTTGATACACTTTGACCCTTTTAGGGTGCATTTTACAAAGAGATGTGCCAAAGGGGAATCCCTTTTATAGATCAAGGATGGTGTCTTCGTCTCTTCATGCTACAACAATGTGGGAGGTGGGTTTGTCGTGACCACCGTGATGAGCTTTGAGCTTGTTGAATCTAGAACCTACACACATGCAAATAGACAAAGGGTTTAGTAGCACCTGTCACAATGATTATGATAAAATGTAAATGTAAAATGACTAATGTAAATGAATATGGATAGAAGAAAACAAACAATGAGTATGGCTTACACAACACAATCCGGGCAGCATAACATTAGCATTTTCTCCTCCTCTTTCTTGGACATGTGATGGTGCCTTTATAGGCCTTTGAGGGTTTTGGAGGGAAGGATAGGTGGCAATCCAGAACTGCCAAGTGGCAAGGACTAGGTAGCCACCTATCCTAGATAGTTGCAGTGAGTCACTAGAAGTGTCTCACTTAACTAGGGAGATGTGGCAAGTGGGTAGGTGCAAGTGGAGTGATGTGTGGAGTGAGGTGTGAGATGTGGCAAGTGGGTAAGTGCAAGTGGAGTGAAATGTGGAGTGAGGTGTGAGATGTGGCAAGTGGGTAAGTGCAAGTGGAGTGAAATGTGGAGTGAGGTGTGAGATGTGGCAAGTGAGTAGGTGCAAGTGGAGTGAAATGTGGAGGGTTGCCCCATGTGAAGGGACAAAGGGGACAATGGTGTATGAGAGGTGGCAAAGGAGTGATGGTGATGTGGCCAGGACACATGTCAAGTGAGGAGAGAGGGTATCCTAGGAGGATATTTTCTAGATTTAATAAAATCTAGAAAATATAATTATGTGCAAGATTTTATGCCTAAGTCAAAACTTAGGCACATAATGTTATGTAGAACTGAAATGTGCAATGTGGATGAATAATGTGCAGGAATTATATGCCTAAGTTTAGATTTAGGCATATATTATTATGCAGAATTGTGATGTGTAATGCCAATGAATAACGTGCAAGGATTATATGCCTAAGTTTAGACCTAGACATATATTATTATGCAAAATTGTGATGTGTAATGCAAGTGCCTAGATTTTAGTGTCTACACTAGGGTAAAGGTTTGATCTACAAATCAAGATTAGGTTATAAGCCCGACCAATCACTTGGTGACACTCTAAAATGGTAGCTTGGCAATTTGGGGTGCATGAAAGGCTTAGCCAACAAGATATCCAAGCACAAGACCCCGAAAGGCTTGGGATGATCACCAAATTGATTTTCGGGATGAGCCTTCGATCGAGAAGGCTAAAGATGGTTCTCAAAAAAATAGGATTACACGTATCAAAGCACACAGGATTCAAATGATTAAGACTTATGTGAAAATTTACCTTGGGGTAATAAGAATAAGTGGTTACCTAAATTTTATTAAAGTTCTTCAAAAAGACAATGTAGAAATGGAAAATAGAGCCTAGGGGTACATGAATCCAATATCCCAATAAAGGCAAAGTGGTTGAATGAAGACAAAACCAAAGGTCTGAAAAGTGACTCTTGGGAATTACAAAAGACAAAAAATGTTGATGACTAGGATTGATAGGCAAATTAGCATTCATCATGGATAACATGAGTTTGGTCCCTCCCTCGAATTTGGTCCCATTTGAGAAGATCATCCACCTCAGGGGGTAGACTGTCTATCCATGTTAAATGTCCTAGGGCATTGACCCCAATATTAGCTAGCTTATCAACAACTATATTAGCCTCCCTATAAGAATGTTGGATAATGCAATTATGTTGCCTTTGAAGGATTTTCCTGCAGTCCTCAATGGTTGGTCTAATAATCCAGTTGGAAGGCTTAGAAGACTTTAAGTAGTTAATGATATTTAGAGAATCACCTTCCACAATGATATTTCTAGGAATATCTTTGACAAATTGGAGGCCTCTCCATATAACCTTGGCCTTAGCATAGTTATTGGTAGTCACACCTAGAGGCTCCGAGTAGGCAAAAATAGAATTTCCTAGATGATCACAGAGGATTCCACCAGCCCCCTCCATTCTAGGATTTCCTTTGGCCACTCCATAAGAATTAAGTTTGACCCAACCAATAGGAGGGGGAATCCATTTGACACAATTTCTAGTATTAGACAGATCAATACTATTGAGATCATCAAGAATTATATTGCAGGACTTTAGGATGTCTTTCTCGAAAGGAGGACAAGGATGCAAATTTAGATGAGCAACAAGAACATTTTTTGTGGCACAAAGAATAATTTTATTGGCAATGTACTCAGGCTGGACAACTTTCTTGTCAAAAAATCTATGATTGCATTCAAGCCAAATTTACCACAAATAATGCTGAAGACTAAATTTACACAATACTTTGAGCACATGATTTTTAAAAGGATTAGGCCACTAATAAAAAATCTCAACAATGGAAGGAGGATTGGCCCAAACCAACTGGAATATTTGAAGAAGTTTATTGATAACCATCCTTGAAAAGTGACAAAATAAGAAAAGGTGGGATGTGCACTCCCAATTGGAAAGACAAATTTAACATCTATTAGGAAGAGTGAGTCCCATTTTCATGAGGTTTTCGACAATAAGAATGTGATCTTGAATACAAATCCAAAATAAGGAAGCAATTTTAGGAATCAAATACTTAGCCCATACAAGCTTGAAATGTAGAGGATTTTCAATATAATTAAGAGAAAGCAAGTAAGTAGTCTTAACAGAAAAATCCCCACAGTTTGTGGGCTCCCAAATGGGTTGATATTTGGAAATAATGTCGAGGATTCTAAAAGAGGAGATATGGTTATTTAGGTACGAATATTCCTCCTCACAATTTGTAACATTAACTTCTTTCCATATCATAGCTTCATTAATTGAAACTATAAAATTAACCACTAGAGGACAAAGAAGCTGCTTGGTAGTGTTGACGATCCTTTGAAGCATAGGATTCTGGCTAAGAGGATGATCGCAAATCCACTTATCTTCCTAGGAAAAATATGGATGCCATATCTAATTTTCCAGCGGGTCCCTTTTTGCACCAATGGACGACAAGCTTCACAAATGAACTTCCAAAAGGCAGAACCACAGGAGCGTACCTGATTGTGCAAGAACTCAACATTCTCAAGATACTTCCTTTTTATAATTTTGACCTAATCAACCCTCTCATTTGAAATGAGTTTCCAAACCTGCTTAGCGATGAGGGAAATATTTAGGTGGGATATTAGTCTGAGACCTAGACCACCATGGTATTTAGGTTTGCATATTTTATCCCAGGCCACCAAATGAAATCTGTGTTTGTTCTCAGTACCTGACCAGAGGATTTTTTTTTAATTTTCTTCATTTTGTTGTAGGGTGGCATCATACTGATTGTAGTGTGTTTTAACATTTTTGGCTTTCTAGTCCATTTTCCAGAATTTTATTTTTATTTTTCTAACCCTTCCTTTTGCAGATATTTTTTAAACTTTGGTGACTAAAATTAAATTTTTTTTTCATAAATAAATGCATGGGTGTGAAGAATGAGCTTCAATATTTCATCCGAAATAATTTTGATCTCATTTTGAAGTCATTTCGAATTTATAAAAATTATTTAAAGTTGTTTTATAAGGATTTTTATAATTTTGAAATTTCACATTTTTTTCATATTTTGAAGGTAAATCGATTTTCAGGCTTTGCATTTGCATTCACAGATAATAAATGAACTTCCCTTTATGAAAATTACAATTTCATTAAAGGGGGGTAGTTCATACGACATTCCATTGGCCATCATTTTTAGAGCAATAAATTGGCTTCTCTTTATGAAAATTCTGATTTCATTAAAGAGAGGTAATTTACACATTATACCAAAGGCTATTGTTTTAAAGCATTAAATTATTTCTTCTTTATGAAAATTATGATTTCATTAAAGAGGGATAATTTCTAATGATATTTTAAGGTCATCACATTTTATATTTAGCAATGCATATTTATTTCATTTTCAGTCATCAAGCAATAATTAGAGGAATTCAATCACATTTACAATCGCTTTCTTTAAGTTTCATGAACAATCATTAGTATAGCATAATAAAATAAACCAACATAGACCCCTTGTTAACAGTTACTTGCAAATCACTAAGGTATTCCTAGCACTTATTTAACACATCTTCACAAATATTACTAATACACATGTGCAATGCTTATATAGCGAAACCCTGGAGAAGTTGTTTTCATTTTTAACTTCTTTGCAAGAGAGGGTTTTGTGATCAAAATCCTAAGGGTGAGTGTGGTTTTGTAATTGGGAAAAATTACCACTCAACAAGTAGACATTGCTTTAATGGATCCTATTCCTTATGTGAAGATTTAGCTCCTTACCTTCCTTTTACATTCAACCAATTATATCTTGCCATGATGGATACTATTCTGTTACAACTCAAGCTTACTTTCATTATCCATCTGTCATGGTGTACGACTAATAGCTTGTGATGGTGTCTACATGTTCAACCTTCATTGATTGATGTTAGTTGTCATTGATCCTCTCAAGCAATATCATTTCACATGTGTCATGACATCATTTGGTCGTATTTCTTACCAGTGCTATTCTCCTTGTGATAGTAGTTGGCATCTGCTTTCATAGCTAAGGTACTCATATATATTTTTGCATGACTTCCCACTTGTGTGGAATGTCTTCAGTTGATTGTAAAGGAAGAATTTAGTTATCCTTTCTATTGGGCTAGGGATTCATGAAAAAGTAATGGGGAGTGGGGCACATGCTATTTGATACAATAGAATGGGTAAAAATAAAATACTAATGGTGTAGAAAGATAAATGATAAGCATGGATGGAAAGGAGTGTAAAGTATATTTGGAGAGGCAAAGTGAGAGTCATGGAGGAATGGAGAGATATGGGAGAGGAATATGGTGTGGTGAGTTTATATTGGTGAAATGATGGAAGCATCATACCTAAGAGGGGCCTCTTTGTTTTTTGGCTACTTGCTCTAGTTAGTTCAACATTTGCTTTGACCTTTTATCTTCTTGTTGCTTGTTGTATTTACTTCAAAAAATAAGAAGACAAGAAGTTGAATCATCTCACTCCTAATTGAGGGAGTTCTTAATAGATTTTGCTATTTCTTATCCTTGTTCTATCTTGGTAGATTCTATAAATTGAAGAAGGGTCTACAAATGGTTGTTTTTGTTGGTCAAGCATACCAATAATTTGGTACCTACAAGCTTTCCAATCTTATTGACATCTCAAATTATATCCTTTTTTTCTTTTATCCTTGGACTTCACTCTTTTGGAATAATTTTGGAATAATTAACATGCCTACTTTAGCTAACATCAAGAAGTGAAGCAATATTGAATCAACAGGACACAAACAATCTACTAAAAATAGAGAAATGCAATAGGAGCCCCAAAGCTTTCTTGTATTACTATTCCAAAAAAATGTAGTTACAGAGACCCCCCTTTACAATTTTGAAATTCCCCTATAATACCATATTTTTCCTTTTCCCGCCTAGGACAATTCATTTGAAATTTGAATTTTGGGGGTAAAACTTCTCGGGTCATAACTCCTCGCTCGTTGCTCGGATTGACTATTAGTGCATATTTTTGGAAAGCTCTCGAAAAGAGCTACAATAAAGTAGGGTGGCATCATACTGACTGTAGTGTGTTTTAACATTTTTGGCTTTCTGGTCCATTTTCCATAATTTTATTTTTATTTTTCTAACCCTTCCTTTTGCAGATTTTTTTAAACTTTGATGACTAAAATAAAAATAAAAAAAAATTAAATTTCATAAATAAATGCATGGGTGTGAAGAATGAGCTTCAATATTTCATCCGAAATAATTTTGATCTCATTCTGAAGTCATTTCGAATTTATAAAAATTATTTAAAGTTGTTGTTTTATAAGGATTTTTATAATTTTGGAATTTCACATTTTTTTCATATTTTGAAGGTAAATCGATTTTCAGGCTTTGCATTTGCATTCACAGACAATAAATGAACTTCCCTTTATGAAAATTACAATTTCATTAAAGGGGGTAGTTCATACGACATTCCATTGGCCATCATTTTTAGAGCAATAAATTGGCTTCTCTTTATGAAAATTCTGATTTCATTAAAGAGAGGTAATTTACACATTATACCAAAGGCTATTGTTTTAAAGCATTAAATTATTTCTTCTTTATGAAAATTATGATTTCATTAAAGAGGGATAATTTCTAATGATATTTTAAGGTCATCACATTTTATATTTAGCAATGCATATTTATTTCATTTTCAGTCATCAAGCAATAATTAGAGGAATTCAATCACATTTACAGTTGCTTTCTTTAAGTTTCATGAACAATCATTAGTATAGCATAATAAAATAAACCAACATAGACCCCTTGTTAATAGTTACTTGCAAATCACTAAGGTATTCCTAGCACTTATTTAACACATCTTCACAAAGATTACTAATACACATGTGCAATGCTTATATAGCGGAACCCTGGAGAAGTTGTTTTCATTTTTAACTTCTTTGCAAGAGAGGGTTTTGTGATCAAAATCCTAAGGGTGAGTGTGGTTTTGTAATTGGGTAAAATTACCACTCAACAAGTAGACATTGCTTTAACGGATCCTATTCCTTATGTGAAGATTTAGCTCCTTACCTTCCTTTTACATTCAACCAATTATATCTTGCCATGATGGATACTATTTTGTTACAACTCAAGCTTACTTTCATTATCCATCTGTCATGGTGTACGACTAATAGCTTGTGATGGTGTCTACATGTTCAACCTTCATTGATTGATGTTAGTTGTCATTGATCCTCTCAAGCAATATCATTTCACATGTGTCATGACATCATTTGGTCGTATTTCTTACCAGTGCTATTCTCCTTGTGATAGTAGTTGGCATCTGCTTTCATAGCTAAGGTACTCATATATATTTTTGCATGACTTCCCACTTGTGTGGAATGTCTTCAATTGATTGTAAAGGAAGAATTTAGTTATCCTTTCTATTGGGCTAGGGATTCATGAAAAAGTAATGGGGAGTGGGGCACATGCTATTTGATACAATAGAATGGGTAAAAATAAAATACTAATGGTGTAGAAAGATAAATGATAAGCATGGATGGAAAGGAGTGTAAAGTATATTTGGAGAGGCAAAGTGAGAGTCATGGAGGAATGGAGAGATATGGGAGAGGAATATGGTGTGGTGAGTTTATATTGGTGAAATGATGGAAGCATCATACCTAAGAGGGGCCTCTTTGTTTTTTGGCTACTTGCTCTAGTTAGTTCAACATTTGCTTTGACCTTTTATCTTCTTGTTGCTTGTTGTATTTACTTCAAAAAATAAGAAGACAAGAAGTTGAATCATCTCACTCCTAATTGAGGGAGTTCTTAATAGATTTTGCTATTTCTTATCCTTGTTCTATCTTGGTAGATTCTATAAATTGAAGAAGGGTCTACAAATGGTTGTTTTTGTTGGTCAAGCATACCAATAATTTGGTACCTACAAGCTTTCCAATCTTATTGACATCTCAAATTATATCTTTTTTTCTTTTATCCTTGGACTTCACTCTTTTGGAATAATTTTGGAATAATTAACATGCCTACTTTAGCTAACATCAAGAAGTGAAGCAGTACTGAATCAACAGGACACAAACAATCTACTAAAAAATAGAGAAATGCAATAGGAGCCCCAAAGCTTTCTTGTATTACTATTCCAAAAAAATGCAGTTATAGAGACCCCCCTTTACAATTTCGAAATTCCCCTATAATACCCTATTTTCCCTTTTCCCACCTAGGACAATTCATTTGAAATTTGAATTTTGGGGGCAAAACTTCCTAGGGTCATAACTCCTCGCTCGTTGCTCGGATTGACTATTAGTGCATATTTTTAGAAAGCTCTCGAAAAGAGCTACAACAGCGTAGGGCGGCATCATACTGACTGTAGTGTGTTTTAACATTTTTGGCTTTCTGGTCCATTTTCTAAAATTTTATTTTTATTTTTCTAACCCTTCCTTTTGCAGATTTTTTTTAAACTTCGATGACTAAAATAAAAAATAAAAATAAAATAAAATTTCATAAATAAATGCATGGGTGTGAAGAATGAGCTTCAATATTTCATCCGAAACAATTTTGATCTCATTCTGAAGTCATTTCAAATTTATAAAAATTATTTAAAGTTGTTGTTTTATAAGGATTTTTATAATTTTGGAATTTCACATTTTTTTCATATTTTGAAGGTAAATCGATTTTCAGGCTTTGCATTTGCATTCACAGACAATAAATGAACTTCCCTTTATGAAAATTACAATTTCATTAAAGGGGGGTAGTTCATACGACATTCCATTGGCCATCATTTTTAGAGCAATAAATTGGCTTCTCTTTATGAAAATTCTGATTTCATTAAAGAGAGGTAATTTACACATTATACCAAAGGCTATTGTTTTAAAGCATTAAATTATTTCTTCTTTATGAAAATTATGATTTCATTAAAGAGGGATAATTTCTAATGATATTTTAAGGTCATCACATTTTATATTTAGCAATGCATATTTATTTCATTTTCAGTCATCAAGCAATAATTAGAGGAATTCAATCACATTTACAATCGCTTTCTTTAAGTTTCATGAACAATCATTAGTATAGCATAATAAAATAAACCAACACAGACCCCTTGTTAACAGTTACTTGCAAATCACTAAGGTATTCCTAGCACTTATTTAACACATCTTCACAAAGATTACTAATACACATGTGCAATGCTTATATAGCAGAACCCTGGAGAAGTTGTTTTCATTTTTAACTTCTTTGCAAGAGAGGGTTTTGTGATCAAAATCCTAAGGGTGAGTGTGGTTTTGTAATTGGGCAAAATTACCACTCAACAAGTAGACATTGCTTTAACGGATCCTATTCCTTATGTGAAGATTTAGCTCCTTACCTTCCTTTTACATTCAACCAATTATATCTTGCCATGATGGATACTATTATGTTACAACTCAAGCTTACTTTCATTATCCATCTATCATGGTGTACGACTAATAGCTTGTGATGGTGTCTACATGTTCAACCTTCATTGATTGATGTTAGTTGTCATTGATCCTCTCAAGCAATATCATTTCACATGTGTCATGACATCATTTGGTCGTATTTCTTACCAGTGCTATTCTCCTTGTGATAGTAGTTGGCATCTGCTTTCATAGCTAAGGTACTCATATATCTTTTTGCATGACTTCCCACTTGTGTGGAATGTCTTCAGTTGATTGTAAAGGAAGAATTTAGTTATCCTTTCTATTGGGCTAGGGATTCATGAAAAAGTAATGGGGAGTGGGGCACATGCTATTTGATACAATAGAATGGGTAAAAATAAAATACTAATGGTGTAGAAAGATAAATGATAAGCATGGATGGAAAGGAGTGTAAAGTATATTTGGAGAGGTAAAGTGAGAGTCATGGAGGAATGGAGAGATATGGGAGAGGAATATGGTGTGGTGAGTTTATATTGGTGAAATTATGGAAGCATCATACCTAAGAGGGGCCTCTTTATTTTTTGGCTACTTGCTCTAGTTAGTTCAACATTTACTTTGACCTTTTATCTTCTTGTTGCTTGTTGTATTTACTTCAAAAAATAAGAAGACAAGAAGTTGAATCATCTCACTCCTAATTGAGGGAGTTCTTAATAGATTTTGCTATTTCTTATCCTTGTTCTATCTTGGTAGATTCTATAAATTGAAGAAGGGTCTACAAATGGTTGTTTTTGTTGGTCAAGCATACCAATAATTTGGTACCTACAAGCTTTCCAATCTTATTGACATCTCAAATTATATCTTTTTTTATTTTATCCTTGGACTTCACTCTTTTGGAATAATTAACATGCCTACTTTAGCTAACATCAAGAAGTGAAGCAGTACTGAATCAACAGGACACAAACAATCTACTAAAAAATAGAGAAATGCAATAGGAGCCCCAAAGCTTTCTTGTATTACTATTCCAAAAAAATGCAATTATAGAGACCCCCTTTACAATTTCAAAATTCCCCTATAATACCCTGTTTTCCCTTTTCCCACCTAGGACAATTCATTTGAAATTTGAATTTTGGGGGTAAAACTTCTCGGGGTCATAACTCCTCGCTCATTGCTCGGATTGACTATTAGTGCATATTTTTGGAAAGCTCTCGAAAAGAGCTACAACAACGTAGGGTGACATCATACTAATATGTAGTGTGTTTTAACATTTTTGGCTTTCTAGTCCATTTTCTAGAATTTTATTTTTATTTTTCTAACCCTTCCTTTTGCAGATTTTTTAAACTTCAACGACTAAAATAAAAATAAAAAATAAAATTTCATAAATAAATGCATGGGTGTGAAGAATGAGCTTCAATATTTCATCCAAAATAATTTTGATCTCATTCTGAAGTCATTTCAAATTTATAAAAATTATTTAAAGTTGTTATTTTATAAGGATTTTTATAATTTCAAAATTTCACATTTTTTTCATATTTTGAAGGTAAATCGATTTTCAGGCTTTGCATTTGCATTCATAGACAATATGAGGGGTAGTTCATATGACATTCCATTGGCCATCATTTTGAATTTTGGGGGTAAAACTTCCCAGGGTCATAACTCCTCGCTCGTTGCTCGGATTGACTATTAGTGCATATTTTCGGAAAGCTCTCGAAAAGAGCTACAAAAACATAGGGTAACATCATACTAATTTAGTGTGTTTTAACATTTTTAGCTTTATAGTCCATTTTCCAAAATTTTATTTTTATTTTTCTAACCCTTCCTTTTGTAGATTTTTTTTAAACTTTAATGACTAAAATAAAAATAAAAAAATTAAAATTTCATAAATAAATGCATGGGTGTGAAGAATGAGCTTCAATATTTCATCCAAAATAATTTTGATCTCATTCTGAAGTCATTTCAAATTTATAAAAATTATTTAAAGTTGTTTTATAAGGATTTTTATAATTTTAGAATTTCACATTTTTTTCATATTTTGAAGGTAAATCGATTTTTAGGCTTTGCATTTGCATTCACAGATAATAAATGAACTTCCCTTTATGAAAATTATAATTTCATTAAAGGGGGTAGTTCATACGACATTCCATTGGCCATCATTTTGAATTTTGGGGGTAAAACTTCCGGGGTCATAACTCCTCGCTCGTTGCTCGGATTGACTATTAGTGCATATTTTCGGAAAGCTCTCGAAAAGAGCTACAACTGTAGGGTGACATCATACTGACTATAGTGTGTTTTAACATTTTTAGCTTTCTGGTCCATTTTCCAGAATTTTATTTTTATTTTTCTAACCCTTCCTTTTATATTTTTTTTAAACTTCGATGACTAAAATAAAAATTAAAATAAAATTAAAATTTCATAAATAAATGCATGGGTGTGAAGAATGAGCTTCAATATTTCATCCGAAATAATTTTTATCTCATTCTGAAGTCATTTTGAATTTATAAAAATTATTTAAAGTTGTTTTATAAGGATTTTTATAATTTTAGAATTTCACATTTTTTTCATATTTTGAAGGTAAATCGATTTTTAGGCTTTGCATTTGCATTCACAGACAATAAATGAACTTCTCTTTATGAAAATTACAATTTCATTAAAGGGGGTAGTTCATACGACATTCCATTGGCCATCATTTTGAATTTTGGGGGTAAAACTTCCCGGGGTCATAACTCCTCGCTCGTTGCTCGGATTGACTATTAGTGCATATTTTTGAAAAGCTCTCGAAAAGAGCTACAAAAACATAAGGGGGCATCATACTGACTGTAGTGTGTTTTAACATTTTTGACTTTCTGGTCCATTTTCTAGAATTTTATTTTTATTTTTCTAACCCTTCCTTTTGCAGATTTTTTTAAACTTCGGTGACTAAAATAAAAAAAATTAAAATTTCATAAATAAATGCATGGGTGTGAAGAATGAGCTTCAATATTTCATCCGAAATAATTTTGATCTCATTCTGAAGTCATTTCGAATTTATAAAAATTATTTAAAGTTGTTGATTTATAAGGATTTTTATAATTTTAGAATTTCATATTTTTTTCATATTTTGAAGGTAAATCAATTTTTAGGCTTTGCATTTGCATTCACAGATAATAAATGAACTTCCCTTTATGAAAATTACAATTTCATTAAAGGGGGGTAGTTCATACGACATTCCATTGGCCATCATTTTGAATTTTGGGGGTAAAACTTCCCGGGGTCATAACTCCTCGCTCATTGCTCGGATTGACTATTAGTGCATATTTTCGAAAAGCTCTCGAAAAGAGCTACAACAACGTAAGGTGACATCATACTGAATATAGTGTATTTTAACATTTTTAGCTTTCTAGTCCATTTTCCAAAAATTATTTTTATTTTTCTAACCCTTCCTTTTGCAAGTTTTTTTAAACTTCGACGACTAAAATAAAAATAAAAAATTAAAATTTCATAAATAAATACATAGGTGTGAAGAATGAGCTTCAATATTTCATCCAAAATAATTTTGATCTCATTCTGAAGTCATTTTGAATTTATAAAAATTATTTAAATGTTATTTTATAAGGATTTTTATAATTTCATATTTTTTTCATATTTTGAAGGTAAATCGATTTTTAGGCTTTGCATTTGCATTCATAGACAATAAATGAACTTCTCTTTATGAAAATTACAATTTCATTAAAGGGGGGTAGTTCATACGACATTCCATTGGCCATCATTTTGAATTTTAGGGGTAAAACTTCCCGAGGTCATAACTCCTCGCTCGTTGCTCGGATTGACTATTAGTGCATATTTTCAAAAAGCTCTCGAAAAGAGCTACAATAACATAAGGAGAAATCATACTGAATGTAATGTGTTTTAACATTTTTAGCTTTCTAGTCCATTTTTCAAATTTTATTTTTATTTTTCTAACCCTTCTTTTGTAGATTTTTTTAAACTTTGAAGACAAAAAAAAAAAAAATTTCATAAATAAATGCATGGGTGTGAAGAATGAGCTTCAATATTTCATCTAAAATAATTTTGATCTCATTCTAAAGTCATTTTGAATTTATAAAAATTATTTAAAGTTGTTATTTTATAAAGATTTTTATAATTTCAGAATTTCACATTTTTTTCATATTTTGAAGGTAAATCGATTTTCAAGCTTTGCATTTGCATTCAAAGACAATAAATGAACTTCCATTTATGAAAATTACAATTTCATTAAAGGGGGTAGTTCATAGGACATTCCATTCGCCATCATTTTGAATTTTGGGGGTAAAACTTCCTAGGATCATAACTCCTCGCTCATTGCTCGGATTGACTATTAGTGCATATTTTTAGAAAGCTCTCAAAAAGAGCTACAATAGTGTAGAGCGACATCATACTGACTATAGTGTGTTTTAACATTTTTAGCTTTCTAGTCCATTTTCCAAAATTTTAATTTTATTTTTCTAACCCTTCATTTTGCAGATTTTTTTAAACTTCGGTGACATAAAAATAAAAATAAAATTTCATAAATAAATAAATGGGTGTGAGAGGAGTTAAATATTTATATTAAAATAATTTTTAATTTTTTTCTATTTTTTTTTTTTTTATAAAAATTATTTAAAGTTGTTTTATAAGGATTTTTATAATTTCGAAATTTCACATTTTTTTCATATTTTGAAGGTAAATCGATTTTCAGGCTTTGCATTTGCATTCACAAACAATAAATGAACTTCCCTTTATGAAAATTACAATTTCATTAAAGGGGGTAGTTCATACGACATTCCATTGGCCATCATTTTGAATTTTGGGGGAGAAACTTCCCGGGGTCATAACTCCTCGCTCATTGCTCGGATTGACTATTAGTGCATATTTTTGGAAAGCTCTCAAAAAGAGCTACAACAGCGTAGGGTGGCATCATACTGACTGTAGTGTGTTTTAACATTTTTGGCTTTCTGGTCCATTTTCCAAATTTTATTTTATTTTTTCTAACCCTTCCTTTTGTAGATTTTTTTTAAACTTCGACGACTAAAAATAATAATAAAAATTAAAATTTCATAAATAAATGCATGGGTGTGAAGAATGAGCTTCAATATTTCATCCGAAATAATTTTGATCTCATTCTGAAGTCATTTTGAATTTATAAAAATTATTTAAAGTTGCTATTTATAAGGATTTTTATAATTTTGAAAATTTTCATTTTTTTCATATTTTGAAGGTAAATCGATTTTTAGGCTTTGCATTTGCATTCACAGACAATAAATGAACTTCCCTTTATGAAAATTACAATTTCATTAAAGGGGGTAGTTCATACGGCATTCCATTGGCCATCATTTTGAATTTTGGGGGTAAAACTTCCCGGGGTCATAACTCCTCGCTCGTTGCTCGGATTGACTATTAGTGCATATTTTCATAAAGCTCTCAAAAAGAGCTACAACAACGTAGGGTGGCATCATACTAACTGTAGTGTGTTTTAACATTTTTGGCTTTCTGGTCCATTTTCTAGAATTTTATTTTTATTTTTCTAACCCTTCATTTTGTAGATTTTTTTTAAACTTCGACGACTAAAATAAAAATAAAAATAAATTAAAATTTCATAAATAAATGCATGGGTGTGAAGAATGAGCTTCAATATTTCATCCAAAATAATTTTGATCTCATTCTGAAGTCATTTCGAATTTATAAAAATTATTTAAAGTTGTTGTTTTATAAGGATTTTTATAATTTTGGAATTTCACATTTTTTTCATATTTTGAAGGTAAATCGATTTTTAGGCTTTGCATTTGCATTCATAGACAATAAATGAACTTCCCTTTATGAAAATTACAATTTCATTAAAGGGGGTAGTTCATACGACATTCCATTGGCCATCATTTTGAATTTTGGGGGTAAAACTTCTCGGGTCATAACTCCTCGCTCGTTGCTTGGATTGACTATTAGTGCATATTTTTGGAAAGCTCTCGAAAAGAGCTACAACAACGTAGGGTGACATCATACTGACTATAGTGTGTTTTAACATTTTCGGCTTTTTGGTCCATTTTTCAGAATTTTTTTTTTATTTTTCTAACCCTTCCTTTTGCAGATTTTTTTTAAACTTCGATGACTAGAATAAAAATTAAAAAAAAAAAATTTCATAAATAAATGCATGGGTGTGAAGAATGAGCTTCAATATTTCATCCGAAATAATTTTGATCTCATTCTGAAGTCATTTTGAATTTATAAAAATTATTTAAAGTTGTTTTATAAGGATTTTTATAATTTTGAAATTTCACATTTTTTTCATATTTTGAAGGTAAATCGATTTTCAGGCTTTGCATTTGCATTCATAGACAATAAATGAACTTCTCTTTATAAAAATTACAATTTCATTAAAGGGGGGTAGTTCATACAACATTCCATTGGCCATCATTTTGAATTTTAGAGGTAAAACTTTCCGAGGTCATAACTCCTCACTCATTGCTCGGATTGACTATTAGTGCATATTTTTAGAAAGCTCTCGAAAAGAGCTACAATAATGTAGGGTGAAATCATACTAACTATAGTGTGTTTTAACATTTTCAGCTTTTTGGTCTATTTTCTAGAATTTTATTTTTATTTTTCTAACCCTTCATTTTGCAGATTTTTTTAAACTTCGATGACTAAAATAAAAATAAAAAATAAAAAAATAAAAAAAAAAAAGAGAACAATTCATTTTAAAAAAAATTAAAGTTGTTTTATAAGGATTTTTATAATTTCAGAATTTCACATTTTTTTCATATTTTGAAGGTAAATCGATTTTCAAGCTTTGCATTTGCATTCATAGACAATAAATGAACTTCCCTTTATGAAAATTAGAATTTCATTAAAGGGGGTAGTTCATACGACATTCCATTGACCATCATTTTGAATTTTGTGAGAGAAACTTCCCGTGGTCATAACTCCTCGCTCATTGCTCGGATTGACTATTAGTGCATATTTTTGGAAAGCTCTCAAAAAGAGCTACAATGATGTAGGGTAGCATCATACTGAATGTAGTGTGTTTTAACATTTTTGGTTTTCTGGTCCATTTTTCAAAATTTTATTTTTATTTTTCTAACCCTTCATTTTGTAGATTTTTTTAAACTTTGGCAACTAAAATAAAAATAAAAAATTAATTATAATTTCATAAATAAATGCATGGGTGTGAAGAATGAGCTTCAATATTTCATTCGAAATAATTTTTATCTCATTATGAAGTCATTTCAAATTTATAAAAATTATTTAAAGTTGCTATTTATAAGGATTTTTATAATTTCAAAATTTCACATTTTTTTCATATTTTGAAGGTAAATCGATTTTTAGGCTTTGCATTTGCATTCACAGATAATAAATGAACTTCCCTTTATGAAAATTACAATTTCATTAAAGGGGGTAGTTCATACGACATTCCATTGGCCATCATTTTGAATTTTGGGGGTAAAACTTCATGGGGTCATAACTCCTCGCTCGTTGCTCGGATTGACTATTAGTGCATATTTTTGGAAAGCTCTCGAAAAGAGCTACAACAACGTAGGGTGGCATCATACTGACTATAGTGTATTTTAACATTTTTGGCTTTCTGGTCCATTTTCTAGAATTTTATTTTTATTTTTCTAACCTTCCTTTTGTAGATTTTTTTTAAACTTCGATGACTAAAATAAAAATAAAAATAATTAAAATTTCATAAATAAATGCATGGGTGTGAAGAATGAGCTTCAATATTTCATCCGAAATAATTTTTATCTCATTTTAAAGTCATTTCAAATTTATAAAAATTATTTAAAGTTGTTTTATAAGGATTTTTATAATTTTGGAATTTCACATTTTTTTCATATTTTGAAGGTAAATCAATTTTTAGGCTTTGCATTTGCATTCATAGACAATAAATGAACTTTCCTTTATGAAAATTACAATTTCATTAAAGGGGGGTAGTTCATACGACATTCCATTGGCCATCATTTTGAATTTTAGGGGTAAAACTTCGTAGGGTCATAACTCCTCGCTCGTTGCTCGGATTGACTATTAGTGCATATTTTTGGAAAGCTCTCGAAAAGAGCTACAACAACGTAGGATGCCATCATACTGACTATAGTGTATTTAACATTTTCAACTTTTTGATCCATTTTTCAGAATTTTTTTTATTTTTATTTTTCTAACCCTTCCTTTTGTAGATTTTTTTAAACTTCGACGACTAGAATAAAAATTAAAAAAAATTAAAATTTCATAAATAAATGCATGGGTGTGAATAATGAGCTTCAATATTTCATCTGAAATAATTTTGATCTCATTCTGAAGTCATTTCGAATTTATAAAAATTATTTAAAGTTGTTGTTTTATAAGGATTTTTATAATTTTGAAATTTCACATTTTTTTCATATTTTGAAGGTAAATCGATTTTTAGGCTTTGCATTTGCATTCATAGACAATAAATGAACTTCTATTTATGAAAATTACAATTTCATTAAAGGGGGGTAGTTCATACGACATTCCATTGGCCATCATTTTGAATTTTAGAGGTAAAACTTCATGGGGTCATAACTCCTCGCTCATTGCTCGGATTGACTATTAGTGCATATTTTTGGAAAGCTCTTGAAAAGAGCTACAACAAAGTGGGGTAAAATCATACTGAATGTAGTGTATTTTAATATTTTTGACTTTCTGGTCCATTTTCCAGAATTTTATTTTTATTTTTCTAACACTTCCTTTTGTAGATTTTTTTAAACTTCGATGACTAAAATAAAAATTGAACATAAAGTTTAGGAACAAATCAAAGGATGTTTTTTATAGATATAGTGGGGATATCAACAATACAAATATAGGTCTCACTCTTTCCAATACAAACGATCCCTACCGCATGTGGAAAGATCATTGGCATATTTTTTTTCAAATATGTTTGTTGAAGATTGGTAAGATATGATCTAAGATTGAGATAAGAAATATGACAATGTTGGGAATCATAATTTAAAAAAAAACCAAAAGTCTTGGAACCATCATCGAATGTGATAGGGTGGGAAAAATTTACTGCATTGGAAGCAATTCAAAAAATTACTCGCTTCTTCCTAGAATTCTTAGACTTTACAAGGAGTTGAGAAGAATCCAAATGCTTCTAGAATAAATGTGGATGAACAAAAGGAGGACATGGGCAGTCCTGATCAGTATATTGTTTCTTAGATGTTCTTGTTGTTTGGTTTGGGTAGTGCCCAAGGGGCTTCTTTATTTTTCTTGAGTTTGGCTTTCATCTTGTAGTATTGAAGGATGGATCCTTTTATTTGTGTTTATTGTAGTATTTTTTGCTGATATAATAGGTGAATATTTACCTACTTTTTTGAGGGTTTTGTATACATACTCTTAGGCTTAGGTTGATACATGTTATTCCCTGTTGATGTAAAAGGTATTTGGGAGTAAGGTTATGCATAAGGGGTCGACACCAAAATATTTTTAAAAAAATCAAGACAAATTGTCTTGGAATCCCGAAAAAATGTGTAGAAGTATGCATGGTGAATTGCATTTATTTATCTTCAAAAATTTTCAAATCATGGCGAATTTTATTAATTTATCTCCAAAATATTTCAAATCGTGGTGAATTTTTCTATGTTGGGGGCTATGAATATAGTTTGCAAAATCTAAAAATGTACGACATTTTTTAAAAGCTTTAGGCCAATATGACAGACTTTAGGTCGACATGATGATCGATGCTATGATGATCAATCGCAGGTATGACAATTGGCTGTAGGAATGCCTATCGGTTGCAGGCATGATGATCGGCTACAAGTATGACTATCAACTACAGGAATACCAATCGATTATAAACATGATGATTGACACCTCTATAATCGATAGATAAATGTCTATCAATAATCCCTTCAATCGATAGGCTGATATCAATCTACACCTCTACAACCGATAGACATGATTCTACAACTGATCAGCTTATACCAACAAACACAGCTCTGCAACCAATAAACTTATTCTAATAGACATGACTATGCAACTGATTGAATTATATCGATCATCTTACGTCGATCAACATTCCTCTACAACTGATCGATTTATTTTGATAGACACTCCTCTGCAACCTTGTCAAGTTTTTCATTATTTCAGAGCTATTTTTGAGTTAGAGTATTTTCAATGTATGTTTATCGATACTCAGTACAGTATAAATACGAGTAGTATATGAGGTGATTTGGACAGAAAAAATAAAATAATTTATAATTTGAAGGTGATTTGAGCGAGAAATATCAAATCATTTAAAATTTGAAGGCGAATTGGATGAGAAAATAAAAATTATTTATAATTTAAGGTCGACGAATTAAAATAAAATTAGGTTCATGATTATTAACAGTGGGCGAATTTACCCCCAAAAAAATTTCACCTCATAAATTTTAGGCTAATGGGTCCCAATGAAAGGATCCAAAATTAGACAATTTAAAATCTTGAAAATCCTAAATAGAGCCAATTTATGATATTTCACGCTTATGCATACCTCTGTTTGGGAGCCTTCATATTTATCGATATAATATAATATCAATTAACTTACCAAAAAAAATAAAAATAAAATTAAAATTTCATAAATAAATGCATGGGTGTGAAGAATGAACTTCAATATTTCATCTGAAACAATTTTGATCTCATTCTGAAGTTACTTCAAATTTATAAAAATTATTTAAAGTTGTTTTTTTTTTTGTATTTACATGGTGGAATCGGTAGCCACCACGAATCTGGGCAGGCTATCCAGATTTTATGGCCACCACAGTATTCTGCGTTGTCTGCCCCTAAAGCTGCCACACAAATCTTCGTACAGTCCGGCCCTATAACCACCATGCCACAATCATTTTAAACCTTTTACGCCGCTGAAAGCACTAGGAAAGGGAGAATCATCATTTAAAAAAAACCATAAGTCTTAGAACCATCACCAAATGTGATAGGGTGAGAAAAATTTGTTGCATTAAAAGCAATTTAGAAAATTACTCGCTTCTTCCAAGAATTCTTAGACTTTGCGAGGAGCTAAGAAGGATTCAAATGCTTCTAGAAAAAAAGTGGATGAACATTAGGAGGCCATGGGTAGGTATATTATTGATCAGATGTTCCTACTATTTGGTTTGCATAGTGCCCAAGGGGCTTCTTTGTTTTTCTTGAGTTTGGCTTTCATCTTGTAGCCTTGAAGGATGGATCCTTTTCTCTATGTTTGATGTAGTGTTTTCTACTAATGTAATAGGTGAATATTTACCTACTTTTTTGAGGGTTTTGTATTCATTGTCTTAGGATTAGGTTGATGCATCTTGTTTCCTGTTGATGTAAAAAGTATTTGGGAGCATTCATATTTCCTGGCATAATATAATATCAATTAACTTACCAAAAAAGATTTAAAAAAAATAAAAAAAATTAAAATTTCATAACTAAATGCAAGGGTGTGAAGAATGAACTTCAATATTTCATTCAAAACAATTTTGATATTATTATGAAGTCATTACAAATTTATAAAAATTATTTAAAGTTGCTATTTTATAAGGATTTTTATAATTTCAAAATTTCACGTCTTTTTCATATTTTGAAGGTAAATATATTTTCAGGCTTTGCATTTGCATGCACAAATAATAAATGAACTTCCTTTTATAAAAATTACAATTTCATTGAAGGGGGGTAGTTCACATGGCATTCCATTGGTCATCACTTTGAATTTTAGGAGTAAAACTTCTCGGGGTCATAACTCCTCGCTCGTTGCTCGGATTGAATATTAATGCATATTTTTAGAAAGCTATCAAAAAGAGCTACAAAAACAGAGGGTGACATCATACTAACTGTAGTGTGTTTTAACATTCTCGACTTTTTGGTCTATTTTCTAGATTTTTATTTTTATTTTTCTAACCCTTCCTTTTGCAGATTTTTTTTAAACTTCAACGACTAAAGTAAAAAAAAAATTAAAATTAAAAATTTCATAAATAAATGCATGGGTGTGAAGACAAAGTTTCAATATTTTATCCAAAATAATTTTTATCTCATTCTGAAGTCATTTCAAATTTATAAAAATTATTTAAAGTTGTTTTATAAGGATTTTTATATTTTTGAAATTTCACATTTTTTTCATATTTTGAAGGTAAATTAATTTTTAGGCTTTGCATTTTCATTCAAAGATAATAAATGAACTTCCTTTTATGAAAATTATAATTTTATTAAAGGGGGGTAGTTCATATGTCATTCCATTGACCATCATTTTGAATTTTGGGTGCAAAAATTCTTGGGGTCATAACTCCTCGCTTATTGCTTGCATTGACTATTAGTGCATATTTTCGAAAAGCTCTCAAAAAGAGCTATAATAGTGGAGGGTGACATCATACTTACTATAGTGAGTTTTAACATTTTTGGCTTATTGGTCCATTTTCTAAAATTTTATTTTTATTTTTCTAACCATTCATTCTATAGATATTTTTAAACATTGATGACTAAAATAAAAAAAAAAATTAAAATTTCATAAGTAAATGTATGGGTGTGAAGAACGAGCTTCAATATTTCATTAAAAACAATTTTGATCTTATTCTGAAGTCATTTCAAATTTTTATAAATTATTTAATGTTACTATTTTATAAGGCTTTTTATAATTTCAAATTTTCACATTTCTTTAATATTTTGAAGATAAATTGATTTTCAGGCTTTGCATTTGCATCCACAGACAATAAATAAAATTCCCTTTATAAAAAAAATTACAATTTCATTAAAGGGGGTAGTTCATACGATATTCCATTGGCCATCATTTTGAATTTTGAAAACCTCCTAGGATCATAATTCTTCGCTCGGTGCTTAGATTAACTATTAATGCATATTTTGGGAAAGCTCTCGAAAAGAGATACAACAATGTAGGGCAGCATCATACTGACTATAGTTTATTTTAACATTTTCATATTTATTGTCCATTTTATAGAATTTTATTTTTATTTTTCTAAACCTTCTTTTTATAGATTTTTTTAAACTTTAGTGACTAAAATAAAAATAAAAAAAATTAATTTAATAAATAAATGCATGGGTGTGAAGAATGATCTTCAATATTTCATTCAAAATAATTTTGATATTATTTTGAAGTTATTTCAAATTTATACAAATTATTTAAAATTGTTGTTTTATAAGGATTTTTTATAATTTCAAAATTTCACATTTTTTTCATATTTTGAAGGTAAACTGATTTCTAGGCTTTGCATTTGCATTCACAGAGAATAAATGAACTTCTATTTATGAAAATTACAATTTCATTAAAGGGTAGTTCATATGACATTCCATTGACCATTATTTTGAATTTTGGGAGTAAATGTTCCTGAGGTAATAACTCCTCGCTTGTTGCTCGGATTGCTATTAGTGCATATTTTTAGAAAGATCTTGAAAAGAGATACAACAATGTTGGCTGGTATCATACTGACTATAGTGTGTTTTAACATTTTTGACTTTCTGGTCCATTTTTCAGAATTTTATTTTTATTTTTCTAACCCCTCCTTTTGCAATTTTTTTTAAAACTTTGACGACATAAAAAAAAAAAAAAAATCATAAATAAATGCATGGGTGTGAAGAATGAGTTTTAATATTTCATTCGAAATAGTTTTGATCTCATTCTAAAGTTATTTCTAATTTATAAAAATTATTTAAAGTTGTTTTATAATGATTTTTATAATTTCAGAATTTCACATTTTTTCATATTTTAAAGGTAATTCGATTTTCAGGGTTTGCATTTGTATTCAAAGATAATAAATAAAATTCACTTTATAAAAAATACAATTTCATTAAAGGGGTATTTCATATGACATTTCATTGACCATTATTTTGAATTGACTATTTCATAACTCCTTGCTCGTTGCTTGGATTGACTATTAGTGAATATTTTTGGAAAGCTCTCAAATTTATTAAAATGATTCAAAGTTGTTGTTTTATAATTTTTTTTATAATTTTGGAATTTCATATTTTTTTCATTTTTTGAAGGCAAATCGGTTTTTAGGCTTGGCATTTGCATTCTCAAACAATAAATGAACTTTCCTTCATGAAAATTACAATTTCATTAAAGGGGGTAGTTCATACGACATTTCATTGGGCATCATTTTGAATTTTAGAGGTAAAACTTCCTAGGGTCATAATTCCTCGTTCGTTGCTCGAATTAACCATTAGTGCATATTTTGCGAAAGCTCTCGTAAAGAGCTACAACAACCTATGGCGACATCATATTGACTGTAGTGTGTTTTAACTTTTTTGGCTTTCTGGTCCATTTTCCAAAATTTTATTTTTATTTTTCTAACCCTTCCTTTTGCATATTTTTTTAAACTTCGGCGACTAAAATAAAAAACAAAATAAAAAAAATAAAATTTCATAAATAAATGTATGGGTGTGAAGAATGAGCTTTAATATTTCATCCGAAACAATTTTGATCTCATTCTGAAGTCTTTTTGAATTTGTTAAAATTATTTAAATTTGTTGTTTTATAAAGATTTTTATAATATTGGAATTTCACATTTTTTTCATATTTTTAAGGTAAATCGATTTTCAGGCTTTGCATTTGCATTCACAAATAATAAATGAACTTCTCTTTATGAAAATTACAATTTCATTAAAGGAGGGTAGTTCATACGACATTCCATTGGCCATCATTTTGAATTTTGGAGGTAAAACTTCCTAGGGTCATAACTCCTAACTCGTTGCTCGGATTGACTATTAGTGCATATTTTTGAAAAGCTCTCAAAAAGAGCTACAACAACATAGGGCAAAATCATACTAATTGTAGTTTGTTTTAACATCTAGGCCATTTTTCATAATTTTATTTTTAATTTTGTAACCCTTTTATTTGCAATTTTTTTTAAACTTTGACTACTAAAATAAAAATTAAAAAAAATTAAAATTTCATAAATAAATTCATGGGTGTGAAGAATGAGCTTCATTATTTCATTCAAAATAATTTTTATCTTATTCTTAAGTCATTTTAAATTTATAGAAATTATTTAGATTTACTGTGATATAAGGATTTTTATATTTTTGAAATTTCATATTTTTTTCATATTTTGAAGGCAAATCAATTTTCAAGCTTTGCATTTGTATTCATAGTTAATAAATGAAATTATCTTTATGAAAATTACAATTTCATTGAAGAGAGGTAGTTCATATGGCATTCCATTGGTCATCATTTTGAATTTTAGGGGTAAAACTTCCCGGGGTCATAACTCCTCGTTCATTGCTCGGATTGAATATTAGTGCTTATTTTTAGAAAGCTCTCAAAAAGAGATACAACAACGTAGGGCGGCATCATACTGACTATAGTGTGTTTTTTTTT